>JZSA01005371.1:0-34907 GCA_000956155.1 Cotesia vestalis | reverse complement strand
TTTTTTTTTTTATTTATCATTTATAATTTTTTTATGATAGATTCCCAAACAAACCAGACGGTTTAGTGCCTTACGAGTGCCTTGAACACCGAATGAAAGTATTGGAAGAGTACTTGAGCAACTTATTGAAAATAGAAATTTATAAACGTCGTCCTGAAACTATTAGTTTTATGGAATTATCTCATCTATCTTTTATTGGGGACTTAGGTGATAAGGGCAAAGAGTCAATAATATTAAAACGTACGGGTTCGAGTTCAAAAGCCGGTTGTATTTTTTGTGGTCTTTTAAAAAGTATAAGTTGTGTTCACTGTAGTCATTTTTGTACATCACTTTGCGGTAAATGGCATTCACGTCATTTTGTTGTTAAAGATACATTTATCGCTTACATAAGACCTAAAGACGGTAGAATACAGTCTGTAATTTTGATGGATAATTGTTTTGAAGTCAGCTCTGGATTGTATGCCACTGGCTCACGAAATGGTTTGCAAATTATTAATTCAAGTCGGCATATTGTTATTGAGTGTTGGACGCGAAGAAAAGCTAAAGAGTGGCTTGAGTTTATTCAAAACGTTGCTAATAATCAAGGTACATATTTTAAATGATTTATTAAATAAATTTAATTTTATTTAATCAACTGATTATTTTTTTTTTAGGCAAATGTTTTATTCAACAAAATCCTCACCGATCATTTGCACCGTATCGTTCACCAACACCCGCCACCTGGTTTATCGACGGTTCCACTTATATGTCAGCGGTTGCAGACGCGTTAGAAAGTGCAAAAGAAGAGATTTTTATCGCAGACTGGTGGATATCACCAGAGATTCATATGAAGAGGCCGATGATTGATGGGGATTATTGGCGGTTAGATAAAATTTTACAGCGCAAAGCTACGTCAGGGGTAAAAATTTTTGTTATGATTTACAAAGAAGTTGAATTAGCTTTAGGTATAAATAGTTATTACAGTAAGCAGCGATTAGTTTCTTTGTGTCCAGAAAATATTAAAGTATTTAGGCATCCAGACCATGCGAGAGTTGGAGTAATTTTGTGGGCTCACCACGAAAAAATAGTTGTAGTGGATCAGAAGCTGGCATTTGTCGGTGGCATTGACCTCTGTTACGGACGTTGGGATAATAATGAGCACAGGTTAACTGATTTGGGTTCAGTTCATCAATCAAGTATCTACATACCTACTAAAGGAAGAATAACTACCACCAGTAGCAAACGTGCTGTTGAAATGAGAACTAACAAGCATGCAGTGCTTCCTCTGGCAATAGCTACTAATACAATTGCAATGGCCATTACCGGGTTTCTTCCAATAATTCCAAAGCCCGGTAAAACTAATGCATCTCCACGATCTCTCCACAGCGTAAAAATTGTTAACTCGGCTTTTTTATCACCGCCAGATGATTCAAACACCGAGAGATTAAAATGCAACACTCCGGATCCTCAGAAAAAAAATATACTGGACATGGCCAAGACGACGGTGGATCGAGTCAAGCAAAATGTCAAAATAAAGAGACAAGAGCTGATAAATATGGTTTACACTCCTCAGGAATTAGATGATAGCAGTGATGATGAAGATCAATTAGACAATGTGGTAATTCATGAACCTGTGGATTTAGAGGGAGTTTTAAAAAATAATGCAGATATTTTGTCTGGACTTCCTGGTGCAGCTAAATTGTGGCTGGGCAAAGATTACACTAATTTTATAGTCAAAGATTTTGACAATCTCGAGAGCCCGTATCAAGATCTCGTTGATAGAAGCACGACTCCACGTATGCCTTGGCATGATATAGGTGTCTTGGTTCAAGGTGCTTCTGCGCGTGATATTGCGCGACATTTTATCCAACGTTGGAATGCTATTAAAGTAGAAAAAGCTAAATTAAATCCAGCTTATCCATTTCTGCTGCCAAAATCTTATAAAGACTGCTCTAGTAATGCGCCTTTTATACTCAGTAATTCCATACATAATGTTAAGTGTCAAGTACTGCGATCGGTAAGTTCTTGGTCAGCTGGATTTCTTGAATCCGACACTACGGAACAGAGTATACACGAAGCTTATATTGAAGCAATAACTAATTCTGAAAAATTTATTTATATAGAAAATCAATTTTTTATAACTCTAGCGACTATGGATAAACATAGTGTAAGAAATAGGATAGGTGAGACACTTTTCAAAAGAATTTTACGTGCTCATAGAGAAAATGCCGTTTTTAAAGTATTTATAGTGATGCCGTTGTTACCAGGATTTGAAGGTGAAGTTGGTAGCCCAACTGGTACAGCATTGCATGCAATAACTCACTGGAATTATGCGTCAATATCACGTGGTAATGGTGCTATATTGAATAGATTAAAAGCCGCAGGTGTTGATGATCCAAGTGAGTACATTACTTTTCATGGATTAAGAACAAGCTCGTTACTAAATGGTACGATGGTTACGGAATTAATATACGTACATAGTAAATTAATGATTGTTGATGACAAAACTGTTATTTGTGGATCAGCAAATATTAATGACCGCAGTATGATTGCGACCAGAGACAGTGAAATAGCAGTAATCATTCATGATTTAGATTTCCAAGAGGGTCACATGAATTCTTTACCTTATCCGTGTGGAAAATTTGCAGGCTCACTGCGTAAGCAGCTATTCCGTGATCATCTCGGCTTACTTTGGTCATCTGAAAATATAAATGTTGATGACATTATAAAGAACTCCTTTTATTTTGATATTTGGAAGAAAACTAGCTCACAAAATACAGATATTTTTGAGCAAGTATTTCGATGTATTCCTTCTAATGAAGTGGCTGATTTTAAGAGTTTAAATAATTATTTACAACAAGTGTCTCTGAGTACTTCAGATCCTATCGCAGCGCAAGAAATGTTGATGAATATTCGAGGACACTTGGTTGATTTACCATTAGAATTTTTAAAAGACGAAACATTAACTCCAGCTGCTGGTACAGTTGTAGGAATAATGCCCACGTCTTTGTGGACTTGATTTATTTTATTACTTTAATAGCTTTTTTTATAATGCAGTATTATGTACATTTATTTAATGTTAAAACTAGGGATTGCATTTTAGTAACAATTGATGTGCATTTTTTAATTATTTAATTCTTTGCTATTTTTTATCAAGTGTATAAAATTGTATAAAGAATTTACTATTTATATTAATCAAATTTTAGATAAAGTTCGAATGTTAAATCAATGAATGAATGAATTAATATATTTTTAAAAATATGTTGTACTAAATAAATAGAACTATTCTTATAATTTTTTATTGAGAAAAGAGAATTCAAATATTTAACTATTTATTGAAATAAATGTTATTTATTAATAAGTCTGATTGTTACTTTGTATTAAAATTATTTTGTTATTGTTTGTATTATGTAATTACTTAAATACCTTGATTTATTCTTTAAAATTAGAAATTTTTCAAAGGTCTCTCCTTTTATTTCTTCTAGCGATTTATTTAATTAAAATGAACTAACAGCCTTCACTACGAGACTACCGTGACTTGTGAACTATAAATAAATAAAATTTTGCTTTATTAAATAATTACTTTGGTTAAATTGCACTGTACTTTTTTTACTATTGACGTTTTTAAAGATATAAGCTCATCTAGATGTTACACTCATCAAGAGTTTTCATTTGAGTACCAACATGCATTTTTATATATTTTTCATATGTACATATATATAATATATATAAATATATGAAAAAATGATGTGGGTACTTAAATGAAAGGTCTCGATGAGTGTAACATCAAAATGAGATTATATCTTTAAAAATGTCAATATTTCACAAGATAAAAGGTATAATTTCTTAATTATGCATTTAGATATAGATCATTTTCGAATGCAGTCTAAATAATCATAGTAAATTGACTGTCGGTGGAAATTATATGAAACCTTAAAAAGACACAAATTCAAGTCAAGACCTTTACAATGACACTAAATTTCACTTAAAAAAAAAAAAACCGATTTTATCATATGACTATTCTGGGCACAAAATTTTTTTTATTCTCTTTATAATATAAATAAGATGTTATTTGTAATGAAAATCAAGTTAGTCGGTACTTAAAAATTAAAGAAATTATTTTTTTATAAAAAGAATTATTACAAAAAAATAAAAAAAGTTTTAATTTGTAAAAACTATAAGTGAAATTTTTTTAAAAATATTTTTTAGCGTGCAATTATACATATTGAATAAAAAAAAATGATCCAATATTATTTGATCTTCCCATTTGACATGTTAATCATTAAAAATATTAATGAAAATTTTCTTTTATCAAGATATATAATTTTTTGGAGCAAGAGAGAAATTTTCTCAAGACAAGAAAATTTACTTCTATCAAGAAGTAAATTTTTTGGAGCTCCCGGAACTCCTGGGGCCCATCTCGGATGCCATAAGGGCGTATAAAAAAAATTTTTTTGTATGAAACATGCAGAAATGCAAAAAAAATTTTTTCTTCAAACTAAAAATTTTTTTTGGGCTTAAAAAAAAAATAGAATTTTTATTATACTCCCTGATGACATAATTCTGAAGTTAGTCGTCAGCTTTCAATTTTAAAAATGTTAATAATAAATCAATTACAAAAAAAAATGCTTCTAAAAATTTCCACTTGTAATTTTTATTAATTTTCACATGTAAAAATTTTTAATTAATTTTTTTTTTTAAATTGTACTATTCCGGAACTCCAGGGACTCCAAAAATATCGAATATGTGAACAACTGTCTTAGTTATTGCTGGTAACAATGTCGCTTACCTACAGTGCATTCTTCACCAACTTGCTATAGTTAAAAAAACGTTGGCAACTCTGACTAATATTTAAAAAAAAATTTCACCTCTTCAAAATATCAAAATAGTTAATTAATAAAATTACTTACCGAATATAAATTGAAATATTGAGTAAAAAATATCAAAAATATCAAAAACTAAGTGACGAGAATTTAATTTGAATTATATCACAAAAATAATAAAATAATCTAGTGTAAAAAAAAAATAGAGGTACCAAATTAATAGCAAGAAAGAATTGGATGGTTATTAAATACCCAGACGTCCGCGATGATGGTGTCGTGATCGAGAAAACGCTAGATTATCATCATAATTTGTTCCTCATTCATTTATGTAGCCTACATACTTACTTTTAGTGAATAATATAAATAGTGTCGTTGCATTACATTGAATAAAATCGTAACAAATAATAAAAAAGACTATTTCTAGAATTCTCGTAGTCGTAGAAATAATAATAAATAATATATAAATGCATAGTTATTATTGAAGATTAAGTTCTTAATTCTGTAATAATATAGTGGGCAATCGGAAAGATCGCTTAAAAGACAAAAGTCTATCGAAAGTTGAGAATCCACGACAATTACGGCTGTAGATTACATGTTTTATTTTCTTTACATCTCTATTTATTCCGATATTTCTTATTGTAATTACTAGTTTTAAAAGAGTTAATTTTTTTTATTCAAAATGGCAGCTACAAGAAGATTGCAAAAAGTAAATTCAAAATATTTTTTATCTGTATTATAAACTTAAAAAATACTCATTTAATATCGTTATTGAAATTAATGTGTGTCATTAGCATTTAATTATACTGAAAAAAAATATGTAAAAACATTGAACTCAAGGATAAATCCTTATTTATTTACTGAATGATTTTTTTTACATTAATTATTTAATCATATGCTTAAATTATTGATCATTTAAATTTATTATTTCAGGAATTAAATGATCTGAGAGCATCAGCAATGAAGAATTTCACGAACATTCAGGTGGACGAATCTAATATTCTAAATTGGCAAGGATTAATTTTACCGGTATGCTTATAAATATAAATATTATAATTTAATTAAATCAATAATATATGACATTGAATTTCAGGATAATCCTCCTTATAATAAAGGCGCATTTCGCATTGAAATAAATTTTCCAGCTGAGTATCCATTTAAACCACCCAGAATAACATTTAAGACGAAAATTTATCATCCAAATGTTGATGAAAAAGGTCAAGTTTGTTTACCAATAATTACTGCTGAAAATTGGAAACCGGCGACAAAAACCGATCAAGGTAAATTTAATTTTTTGCAGACACTTGAAAATTTTTAGATTTTTCTTTAAAAATAAACTAGACATAAAAAATTATTTATAATTTTTCAGAGCTTCTAAAGATGAAATTTTTAAATAAAATTTTTTTGCTATAATTTGTTTGTTAAAAAAAATGCTAAAAAATTATCAGATATCTCTCAATTTCAGTATCATAAATTGAGTGTATACTTTTGAATTATTTTTCTGGATTATAGAAGTATCATCTAGATATTTTTAAATGTCTCACTGTTTAAAAATATTTTTTTATTTTCTAGCACACAGGTCTATAGAGATGCAAGAGCATATGTACATAGAGCTAGATATTAGATAAATTATCCTATATTATACATAATATTTAAGAATTATATAAAAATTTCTTGTACTATTACAATCACAGATTCTTAATTCAATCTTTTATCTAATAGTTTAGCGTTTTTTTTTTTTTTTACTATAATTAAATGTCT
The DNA here is from genome assembly GCA_000956155.1 of Cotesia vestalis. NCBI lineage: Eukaryota > Metazoa > Arthropoda > Insecta > Hymenoptera > Braconidae > Cotesia > Cotesia vestalis. The sequence goes on along the minus strand of JZSA01005371.1, from coordinate 28,347 downwards.
TAAGATTAAAATATTTTATTGCAACATAGTAAGCGTTTTTTGATTGAAAAGAGTTAAAAATGATGAAATTCGAATTATTTTCAATAATTTCAATTCTCTTATTTGAGAATATAAATATACAGTTTGCGTGGAGTGACCGCTTCTCAATTCTTTTCAATCAGTATTTTTAACCAGGGCTATATAAAATTTTATTTCCGCTCTAAAAGTTATAGAAACTTACATTGAGTAATTTTAAGCATTACAAGAATTACAAATAAAATAAAAATAATGAAAGTTATTTATTTAATTACAGTGATTCAAGCATTAATTGCATTAGTAAATGATCCTGAACCCGAGCATCCACTGAGAGCGGATTTGGCCGAAGAGTTCCTTAAGGACAAAAAAAAATATTTAAAAAATGCGGAAGAATTTACAAAGAAGCATGCAGAGAAAAGACGAGAACCATCATCTGCGGAATAACGTTAATGAGTCGTCGTAACTCACCTCGATGCCTAAAATATATTAATACCGCAAGGAGACAGTTTTTTTTTTTTTTTAATTCTTATTTTAAAACATAATCCAATTGAATTTATTTGCAAGTTCATCAAACAGTTATCTTTCTCTTTTTCTCCTCGCTCCCCGTGTACAGTATTGGTAAATCGACGATGAGCACATGCTAATTATAATATTTATAAGATGAAAAAATTAAATAATAAACTCGTAAGATTATCATTAAATTAAAGAAAGGAACATACTTTAAAAATAATAATAATTATTATGTTATTATCATTATTATTATTATTATTATAATAATAATAAATCAAATATGATTTTTTTTATGTTCTGGTGCATAATTCAAAATTTAAGCTGCACTGCATTTAAATTATTCTTATAACTGAAATGTTATTTTCTAAAAAAAATATAAATACGTTTTAGTGTTTCACGAGTTTTGAACACTAGTGAATGTTTGAAAAATGGTTTTTTAAATTATCTTTATATTTTTTGTCACGCTAAGTTTGATAACTCTTGTAGATGCCAAAAGGTCAATAAAAATAATACTATTATACTTTAATACTGAAACATAAATATTTAAATTTATAATTACTTTAACGAACGTTACTGTAAGTAATTCAATTAAGTAATTTTAAATAAACGGGAAATTGGATTAGAATTGAATAAGACCCATGAATATAAAAAGTAAAAAAAAAATGTTTATTGTTAGTGATGAATAAAATAAATTACTTATAAATTTATAAATATCTTACGGTTAAACTTAACATTAAATTGCTTGTTTAGGAATAAACTTACTTAATTTATCCCAAGCAAAATCATTGCAATCAGGCTTTAAAACAAAAATCTCATCGGTTAGTATGTTAAATAATTTTTGGAATGGTTCAAATCTTACAAGACTCAGTCTATCACCAATAACAATAAGCTTGTGCTTTGCACGCGTAAGCGCAACATTTATCCTGGTATGATCATTCAAAACTTCATAATCTGTTACCTTTTTTTTAAATTCACGTCGATCGCTTCTCGTACACGAAAAAATTATCACACTTTTATCCCGTCCTTGATACTGATCTACTGTATTAATTTCTATTTTATTCTCAATCAAACGCTTGAGCAGAGAAACTTGAGCTGTAAATGGAGCAATTACTCCAATTTCCGTGGATGCAATACCTGCTTCGCTTAAGACATTCAAAAGTTTTAAAATAATAGCCGCTTCGCAGTAATTAACACAGCGAGTCACTTCATCCTCAGGTACGTCAGACGAAGTCATATTGAGACGTAAATTATAAGTATCTTCAGTATCAAGCATAATTACAGCGTCTTCCAAGTCGCATGATAAAGCTTTTTTTACCCAACCTTCGCTAGACTCCACAACCTGATATACAAACAAAAAAAAATAACAAATTAATTGATTAAAATTCAATATCGCGTGCTTATAAGTAAAAGGGCGCATATTTTTTTTTATTGCCGTATTGGGCGTATGTCTTGAGATACGTCCTTTCAGCTTTAGGATACAAATTTTTTTTTTCATAAATTTTTACGTTTCAAACAATTTCAAACCGAATGACAAAAAAAAATTTTTTTATACGCCCTTTCCGCACAAATCCCTATTAACCCTTAGCTATACGCCCTTTTACCTCTAAGCACGCGATATACACAATAATACACTTACTTTTTTGTTAGAGAATATTAATGTAGCATTTGCAACTTGATCATTGCCGATTATAAGCTCTCCGTTGTAAGTCAATTTATTAGCAAGATCCATAATCTTTTGATTCATTCGATATTGTTTCTTCAGAGTACGTGTATTATTAACACTGTCCAATCGACTAAACATAGTTTCATTCATACCTAATTTCCTAAAAAACATATTTTATTTTAGATAAATTCATAAATTTATAAAACACATTTTTTGGAAGTTTACATACGACATCATTGTCCTTGGTGCATAAAATCAGATAAAATTGGTTCATGTAAAAAAAAAAAAAATGTTTTATTTTATTAACACTTATGCAATTAATGCTTACCTCGCTTCATGGTATTTAATAACAGCTGGCAGCTGTTCTGGATCACCAACTAGTACATATTTATCTGCATTAAACAGCGGACGTAGTAATACAGGCTGTAAAGCTTGTGTACACTCATCTACCAGACAATAATCAAACATACGTCGTGACAAAAGTGGGTGACTTGCACCTAAACAAGTAACTGCAACAATTTTCTTAAAAAAAAAAAAAAATTGCAATATTATTAATTAGTAATTATAAATTAAATTATACATCAATAAAATATATTTACAATACCTTTTTCTGAAATTGGGAGTCTAATATTTCTACTGTATTACATTTACTAATAAATACTTCATCAGTCTTAGAGTGCAAGCTAGGATGGACCCTATTTTTGGTACCTAAGCGTAAAAAGTCAATTTCATTATCTTTTTCCTGGAGTTTTATTAAAATATTATCAACTGCAACGTGTGTGTGGGCTGTTATTAATACTGAATGACCTAGATAGACTAAAATTCTAATTAATGCAACCAGTGTTTGCGTTTTTCCAGTACCCGGCATTCCTTTAATCAAAACATAATCATTAGTACATATAGCTGCGATCAAAGCTTCCTGCTGAAACTTATTAAGTGTATTGAGAATTTTAGCTGGCTCTCCATAACTCAATCTTGTTGGCACTTCACTGCTAAATGACGCTGGCTGTCGATCAATAATAATTTTTCGTAGTTTTCTAGTGATATCATTGTCAGCAAGCAAAGTTGCAAGAGTACCAAGTACTCGGTATGGAGTTGTAGCGGTAGCAACCACATCAAGATGATAAAATTTAGCAGTACTCCACTTACTAATGTCTTTTTCCAAATCAACAGATATTGAATCTTTACTTACTTCCGTAACATATCCAGTAATAATATTTATTCTCATGCAAGTATTCACCATTACGTATACTTCTTTACTAAATACTTGAGTGAATTCTTTTACTGGTAATTCAAAATCTTTGTCTTTTATTTCACCTCGTACAAATGTATGAATATAACTGTTGTCTTCTTCTTTAACAACTGGCTTAACAAGAGTTAAATAACTCAAGCACATTCGCTGTGTTTCTCTTTCAATGGGTTTTTGTGACCAAATGACACGATTACCAGCAGCAGAACGATTATGTGACTCCTCCATTTGTAACATTGATATCCAAGCCATTATGTAATGTATATGATCTTCAGTCAAGTGCTGAAGAGCTTTTTCTGTAAGCTTAACATGCGGATGTGACTCTGAAAGTTCAGGATGAGGATTTTTTTTAGCAAACAAACAGCAAACTGAATTATAAGCACATTTTTTACATGCATTTGCAAAACTAATCGGCTCTGGTAAATCAGGCAATCTCCAATCTTTAACAGTCTTACCATTATCATCAATAGTTTCTTTAACAAACGGTTGTCGTGATAAATAATAAGCAATACTGTTTCTCAATAAAATTAAATCACGTTGCTCGTGACGTGTACTCATTATCTCTTCCATTCTATTTTCTTTAATATAAAGTAGTAATCCTGAATTAACATCAAGACCTAGAGAGTTTAACATCATGCTGTATAAATATAATTGTCCTTTATGTTCAGCAGAATAAGAAGCACGTCCTGTTTTTATTTCCAGTGGCACAGTTTTAAGTTTTTTATTGACTCTTACGTCAACGGTCACGTCAATTTTACCTTTAACACCCAAACAAGGGAGCCAAACATTTTCTTCGACATCTCTTATACACTCAATTGTACCATTAAACTCTTTATCATTTCCATGATCAGGCTTTTTACCAATCAAATAACGTTCCATAAATTGATGAATCATGTAGATATATTCATCTACTAATTCTTTTATATTTTTCGTCGACAAATTAGAACAATAAACCAATTGAATAATCCGTGGTTGTTTCAAAATATTGTTCAGTAGTTGCCGTATACCTTGTAGATCATAAATTTCATTACACAATGCAGTCTGTAGTAACTCATGGACAATAACACCACAAGACATTGACATATCATTTGCTGGAATATTTGGTAGACAATTTATACCATTAAATTTTTGGGCTAAAATTCCCTGGCGTTCACAAAATATTCCTTGGACAACTGACGTTCCGGATACCAAAGTATCTGCTTGTGTGACAAACATTCCGCTCTCGTTATTGACAACCCATTCGTCGAAAGATTTTATAGCTTTTACCATCACCGGCTCGCCAATAACAAATTTTGTATCTTGCCTACATAAAAAAAAAAAAAATATTTATGATTATTATGTTCTCATAAAATTCGATTGATTGAGATAAATGTTAAGGGGCTACATGGGTTTCACAAAATTGATTTTTTTTTAATGTTTTATTAAATTCTACCACATCTTTAGAATATTGTCCGAAGGTTTCAAATCAATTCGAATAATAGTTTTAAAAAGTTACTATGTTTTCAAAGACGTTATCCACGAAAGATATTTTTTTTTTTTTTCAATTACAACTATTTAAAAAAAATGTCGCAAAATTTTTGCCAAGTTTTAAATTTTTTGTAAAAACCTCTGCCAAAAATCCAATTTTCATTTTTTTTTTTCTTCGTTCAAGACCTAGTTTGAAGTCTTAACTAAAACACATATTTTTTTTTCACTTCAAATAATCGCTTATTAAACATGTATCTTTAAGACAGTAAAAAGTTCGAATAAAATATTTCATTTTTTATATTAAAAAAAAATAGTTGAATTTTTTCCCCGTGGAAACCTATATAACCCCTTAAATAAATAAACAAATGATTACCAATTTTGTGAGCACAATACTTCGGCACGTTCAGCAGATTCAATGTCTTCAACTAGAACACGTGTGTACTTCAGTAGTGGCTTAATTTCAATAATTTTACAACGTTTAAATTGTGTGAGATCCAAGGTGAATTTTTTACGACCATCATCGTCATCCCAATCGTCGAAAAAGTCACCAAGACCTTCCTCTGTTTCCAGATCCGTGATTAAATCAGAATCCTGAGCAATTAATTGGTTTTGTTTGTCGCTGAAACTTTTTGTCGGTGCACTTAAGCTAGAAATAGTCTGATTTGTTAATGCAAGACTGGCACCACGTCCAGAATCCAAATAACTCGAATCTTCATCATCGTCGTCTGAAAATTGTGACAACAGTTCATTTACCAGTGCACTGTCATTTACATCAACATGTTGTTCTTCATCAGGAGATTTCTTTTCTACATTTTTATTATTATCATCATCATCAGAGCTCGATTCATCTAAAAGTCTGATGAAGTTGTTGTATTCATCTTTTTTTGGAACATCATTGTTCGCTAAATTTTTTTCAATAGATGACACCGGTATTGTATCTTTAGTATTGGATTTTCGTTCTGCACCATGATCATCATCATCAGTGCTTGAGTCATCTAATAAAGCCGTAAATTTAGTATACTGATCTTCACCTTTACCATCTTTTTCATTCAATTCTGTTTTGTTAGATGACACTGGCTGATTTTTATTAGATTGTTTCTCCTCATTATCATTGCCATCCTCATCATTACTTGATTCATCCAATAGAGCAGTAAACTTTGTAAATTTATTTTCTCCATTACAATTTTTTTCATCTAAAATTGCTTTACTGGATGACACAGATTGGTTGTCAGATCTTTTATCTATATTATTATCATTATCATCATCATCAGAACTAGATTCATCTAACAATGCAGTAAATTTTTTATACTTATCCATACCACTCGCACTGTCATCAGTTAAATCAACAACATTATTGTGACTGTTACTAGGAATTGTTGAAAATTTATGAATCTTATTACGACCACTATCATAATCATCCATTTCTCTTTGTCTTTTATTCATAATTATAATGAGACAAATTTTAATACCTAAAAAATAAAAAATTTATTAATTATTTTAATAAACAGCTAAATTATTTGATAAATGTTGTTTTTTTATAAATTTATGATACTGAATATTTCTATTACTATTAATAAAAACTAACAATTTTTTAAACAATTATTTATTCTTGTGTTTTTAAATGAATTATTTTTAAAATTAAATAATTATTATAAATTTTAATTAAACAATTAATATTATAAACTGAAGTTAACCGTTAGCTGTTGATTTAAAAAATTTTTTTAACAAATCAATTACAATAAAAAAATGCTTCCAAAAATTTTTATTAATTTTCACATGTGAAACTTTTTAATAATATTATTTTTATAATAATTAAATTGTTATAAAATTCTAAAAAAATTTTTAATGTCTATTAACTTCAGTGTCATTTAATATTTATAAGTGATGACATTAAATTTAGCTGTCACTTCAAAATTGTTTTAATTTTTTTTAACAAATAAATTATAGCAAAAAAAAATTATTAAAAAAATGGACTTATAGAAATTGTAATAAATTAAAAATGCAATTTTTTACAAGCATTAAGTTAAAATTAATCTAAAAATTCTCAAAAATCAGCTGTCTGTTGAATTCACCCTCATAAAAAAACTTATGTTTTTTTTTAACTACTTCTTTTATTAATACATAATTAGTTTATTGACAAAACTTTAATTGTCCAGTGTTTGCTATTTTCAGCATCATAAATAAATTATACATAATTATAGTTAAACTAAATCAGTAATTACAAATTAAATAATAATTGCTCATTAGAATAGTGTACATAATCACCTTTGTGAAACACCGTTCTATAATTTGAAAGAAAAATAATAAAAAATCAATTTGTTTATTAATTAAATATTTATAAAATTAATTCGAGAATAAAATAATAATCCGCTAAAATTGACTACAGCAACAAGAATAATGGAGGGAAAAGTTTACGGTGCAAGAGATAAATTTTACAACAGCCGTCAAACGGCAAGAGTCACTGTAGAAGATTGACTGAATTGACAGACTGTTACTCTACAGCAGCGCTTCCTAGTGGTTTTTACCGCATAGATATAAACCATATAAACAAACGACGTAAACAGAGCGGCCCATAACGTTTCAGCTCTTCAGTGTATTTACATCATCCTCAAGGAACATAAATCCCAGGTAAACTATCTCAGTACAATGATGATAATAATAATAATAATAATTATAGATACCAAATACATGGATAAAATTGTCTCTATATGAAAGTGAATCCCCCACTGTTTATGAAAATTAATGTAGCACATATTTGATACTTTTAAAAATTTTATAAAAAATAAATCATGGCAAAAAAAAAAAAAGTAAGAAAAAAAAATTGACATCTAGAAATTTAAAAAAATAAAAAATGCAATTTTTTAAAAACAATTTTTTGGAACAAATTTTTTTATTAAATAAAATTAAAAAATTGTCAAGTGACAGCTAACTTGAGTGACATCCACTGTTTCTATTTGACCTATAACTACTCTTATTCTAACTTTAAAAATTTGAGACCTATCAAGTTCATTCTTTCATTGAGACAATTTTAAATAAAATAAGTAACATTATAAGCAGCGGCATGAGGAAATTTTTTAATTTTATAATTAAATAATTTAATAAATGACAAAAAATGATTTTTTAATTCTTCAAATATGTATTTTTCAATTTAAATCTAGTAAAATTTTATTTATATATTTTAAAAATTTCTGAATGACTGCTTGTTTTAAATTTTGTTGATAAAATATAATTTTTTATGAATAAAAAAATTTTTAGGATCAGAATAAGGAATAAAAATAAATATGGAGCGAAATAAACCAGCGATAATTAGCCGAGCCAAGAGCAAAATAGCTCAACATCCACCTGATTTATTTGCACTTGGTTCCAAGAGCAGTCGTGATGTGCTTGAATCCAAGAGACCAGGTGTCATCCACAGCAAGCCGAGTGCACCAGCATCTTCAGCCTCGTCTTCATCAGGTTCAGAGCGTAAGAATAAAGAACCACCGTCTGGTTCATTGCAATCGCTTATACCCGCGAAAAAAGCCAAGCTGACTAGTCATGTAATCAGCCATCCACGTCCACCTATGTTCAACGCCGAGGCATGGGAAGTTGTTGCTATTGACTGCGAACCGCCTGACCTTGTACCTATGGTACTGGAAGCTAGTGACAATGATGAAGGTGACAAAGTAATTGGTTTAATTTGTGGTGCTATAAAAACTCTTAAAAATCAGCGATGGAAGCCCGACAGTTTACTGTCCATAGGTCTTATGTATTTAGCTAAAATAAGACCATCAATATTTTCAAATGATTGTGTAGTACATGCATTGTCATCATTATTGAAACGTGATCAGGCTCACAATTTTAAGAGCAAAGGCAATCCTTTGGTACCTGTACTAGCTGCTAATTTACTGATGCGTGGTTTTCATGACAGAAAAGCCTGGCCAGAAGTATTTCTTAAATTGTATATCGAAGATGCGTTGGGTGAACGTGTTTGGGTTGATCATGATGAATGTAAAGGCTTTACTGACAATATTTTAACAAGTTTATGCACAAGAATACCGCCTAAGAGTGCTTTGCAACACGAGTTGTCACTTTTAGCATCGCGCGATTGTCACAGCCCTTCAACGATGGAAGACGATGATTCTGGTACATCAACAACACAAATTGGTGATAAAGATAAATCTGAATTTACTGTAAGTCCCAGATACGCACACTGTCCTGAGACAGTTGAAACAATGGTTTTAGATTTAGTCAAAGAACAATTGAACCGTCGTCAGCCCGAATCAATAACAAAAAATGTTTTAAAATTACTTTCATCTGCGTGTGGTCTTGTTGAAATACGTAATCTAGTATTACCCCGTATAGAAGTGTGGCTCCACAATCCAAAATTAATGAAACCAGCTCAGGAATTATTAATCTACATCTGCTTCAATTGTACAACTCATACCCAACGCGATGTCGAGGTAATTAGCCAGTTAGTTAAACTAAGATTAAAAACAAAGGCCGTTGTTAATTTATATTTAAATGGAATTAAAGAGTTGATAGGTTTACATCCAGAAAATTTGTCCACTATGATGAAGCACACAATCTACAATGAATTGTCTAACGCCAGAAATTCTAATAACATGCCAATGTTAGCAGTTATGTTTCAATCAGCGCCAGAAGCATCTGCTAAATTATTAGCAGAAATATTTCAAGATCTACTGATGAACCGTGAAGACTTTTTACGACCGCTGAGAGCACTTTTCCGTGAGATTATTCGTGTGTGTCGTCATGATATCAATTTGATAACACTTGCAAAAGCATTGATGAAAGAACGGCCACAAATATTGCAACAAATAGCAGTATTTGAATTTAAAGAACGTATGTTTGCGTCAATAATTGACTTACTGTGCCTTTGTATGTTTTTAGCAATAAGCCCTCAAGTTAAGGAAGTAGTTTTATTGACTCAATGAGGTGAAAAAAAAGATGTTGCTCCTTTACAACAATTTCAAAAATTAGTATCAACAATTCAATATGACACAACAGACTGGTTACAAAGAGCTCAATCAGTTTATGGAGTAGGTAAAGTTGAATTACTGAAAGCTATTCAAAAAATCATGCTACTGGAATCTCCTGAGCATTATTATAAATTGGATAATTGGCCACCAGAGACAGATCGTGTACTGTTTATGCGTATTGTTTGCGAAGTTCCTCTTCTACAGACTACCTTATTACGAATAATGATGATAGGAACGTCCAAAGAAATAGGTAACTGTCAGCTAGAAATATTGGACTTTGTTGATCAGTTAGTGCGACGTGCTGCTGGTAATTCTACAGAAGCATTTCCAATGTTACAAGCCGATCAACAAGATATTATTGAATTAATATTCCAATTATGTGTCTATCAACCTCCAGGATCCATAAACATACCATCTGGATACACTCCTCCGAATTTAGCTATATCTAATTGTTACTGGAAAGGCTGGACAGTATTATTGATATTAGCCGCCCACAATCCTACGACAATTGGAGAAACTGGCTGGCGTCGCTATCCAATTTTACAAACATTAATGGAAATGTGTATAACAAATCATTTTTCATATCCACCTCCTACACTTGCACTTCCGGAAATAATAGAACAAGAACGTACGAAAGAATTGCAACGAGAAGCACGTGAAAAATTAGAAATACTTGAATATGAATCGCATTTAGCAGCTGCGTCAACAAAGGTTCAAATATCTGAATCAAACAGCTTACTCCTGTCACAATTAATTACAATGGATCCAACTGGAATAGCAAGAAGACCCCCGTCTGCAGTACTCGAACAAATTCAATCACTAAATGTTTCTCATAGACTTGGACATTTGCTTTGTCGATCACGAAAGCCAGATTTTCTGCTGGAAATAATTCGAAGACAGCAACAGAGTTCATCTCAAAGTATGCCGTGGTTAGCAGACCTTGTGCAAAATAGCGAAGGTTCTCTCAGTCAATTACCCGTCCAATGTCTGTGTGAATTTTTACTGTCAACAACAATCCAAGCAGTCGACAAACAGCCTCGGCACCAACAATTACTTGGACACCTTCAAAAATTTTTGACAGATCCCAACGAAAATCCCCAGCATGCTAACGAAGTTCTGGAGTACTTTTTACGTAGACTACAAAGCCCACAGAGTAACAGTCGTATGCAAGCTATAGCAGGATTGAAATTAGTTTTAGATTCAATTTCTATTGACGAAGAGGTCATGGAAGTTGATAGTAACAACGAATATGAGGTATGGCTATTAAAAAAGCTTCCATCTATTCCACATTTTGCTACATATATTCCAACTCCTCATAATTCAGTTCGCGGAATGGTTTCTCATATTTTACGCCCTGCCTGTCTTGTAGAAAATAATCCAGAGTTAGTACGAGCTTACATTGCTTATCTAGCTGAACACACTGTTGACGATGATCTCCCGGACTTTGCAGATCTAGCAAATGATATGGCTCAATTGGTAGTTGAACGCAGTACTATTACAGCAGCTATTTTACCAGAACCCGACAGCGATTGTCCTCAAGCTCGACAAACTCTTCAGGCTTTGAAAACAATATTCTGCAATTATCTGAGAAAAGCTCGTTCACCAAGCGGCGGAAATATCACCTGGTCCGAAAGCCAAGATCAAATACTCGTACAGTGGGCAAGCAAGGAAGAATGTACAATGCATATTCTTGTTGTTCATGCAATGATTATTCTTTTGACGTACGATATAATCGACGACAACGGTTTGTCAAATGATTTATTGGAGACTTGGTTTCCAGAAATTGGCGATCCTCCAAAAGCTTATCTCGTTGATACCAGTGAAGAAGCACTCCTGATTCCCGACTGGTTGAAATTAAGAATGATACGCAGCAATGTACCACGATTAGTTGACGCTGCTCTAAAAGATCTTGAGCCTCAACAATTGGTTCTTTTTATTCAGAGTTTTGGAATTCCTGTTTCTTCAATGAGCAAGCTGCTGCATACACTGGATGTCGCTGTGCAAATCGATCGAAGTTCTGTTGGTGAGGCTGTGCTGGACAAAGCTTACATGGCTCAATTGGTAAAAGTTCAACATCATCGTGGTGCTACTGGTGGCTTAGTGTTTGTTAAAGTACTTCAATTAGTTGAGCCACAATTGCTTGAAGCTGCTACAGCAGGGAATGAAAAATTACAAGAGGCATTACCGCAAAGTGCAATGATTAAAAATCAATCTGTAATACAGTATCCTGTTAAAACTGAAGTACCTCATCTTATAAATAAATTATTCATTGAAAATATTCCAATGTTACAAAAAGCTGAAGCGTACAGAAGATTGCATAAAACTTTGGCAAAAGATTTACAAAAATCAACTAAAGAAAATGGAGCTATTATTCTGGCAATCCAACATATTTGCAGTGTATTGAGTTCAATGCAAGTTGAACAATTCTTGGCGTCACTTGTCCACATGCCACAGTACTCGTGTACGTTAATGAGAATTATATTGTTACCTTTAAAAAAATCTGGAACACCAACCAATTTGATTGATCTCGGGAAAAATATGTGTTTAAATTTAATTTCACTTATTGGTGATGTAAAAGCGCCAATCCTGTCAATATTACGGGACTTTGCTGATGTTCAAAAAACAAAAACAGCACGACGTAATGACCTCGTAGCATTGACTAAAACACGTGAGCCTTCTGTCATTCTAGAAAATACAGATTCTGTTAATTTAGAGAGTGTGGGACGTACTTTATTGGATATTCTTTTGAAGAACGCAGATAATAATATTTTAGTTAATGCAATGGCTCAGTCACTGGTCTCAGACAGTAATGAAGGACTCGTTAAACCCAGAACTGGTCTTTTGATTGACTGGTTGGCGTCAATAGAACCCGAACTAATTGGAGTCTGTCCTGTTCTTCAGATGAAATTACTCTTCGGAAAATCCAAGCTTCATATTAAGATTGATGATAGCATAGTAAATTCTCATACATATCGACCTTACTTACTAACTTTGCTCACTCACAGAGCCAGTTGGGCGACTCTGTACAAATGCGTTGGACACTTACTCAACAAGTGTGACGAAGAATACGATCCAACTGCGGTTCTAGATTTTCTTTGGGCCTTGACATGTAATCCAAAGCTATGGCAAGGTCGTGATAAATTCACTCCAAAACACTATGTTCCAGAAGATATTTTATTGCTGACTCCGCAACAGCTTTTAACGTTGTTGGCTTATGTCGTAGCTGAGGCTGTTGTTGTTAATGATCGACAGGGTAGAAATGCTGCGTTGACACAAATGGAACTTCGACTTGACTTACTTCAACATTGTCTGTCTACTAGAGAAAAGCGGATATCCGATGTTGTCAAGTATTTAGCAGAGCGTATGGTTGATAACTCAAGTACGATTGAATCAGACATGGCTCATCAATTTCTCTTGCACATGTATATGAAGATACCAAAGGTAATATGCTTTTTGAATCAATTTCAGGCTAAAAAATTTGTTGCCAGTGCTAAGATCACCGATTGGACGGGCTCGGTATTGGATTGCATGAGTCATTCATTGCTGACTGCGTTAGCAGCAACTCCAAGACAAAAATCCTGGATCTCAAAGTCTCAAGAGTTTGAACTGTGTGCGAGAAAAATGGCAGCGGTACATCCGATTTTGGTATTACGACAGTTACCGATGCTCGCGTCATCACTTACAGGCAGATCACATTTAGATATGATTGATTTCCGTACAGGGCATCATCTTAATTTATTTATTCAAGTAATGGGACTTTTAGAACTTCTTCAGCCTTATTTATTCAACGAGGAGCATCAAACTGCCCTGGAAAATACTTTAGAAAATTACTTCCAGTGTTTTCAGAATTATGGAAACTACAAAGATCACCATCACTTAATAACTCTTTTAAATAGGTTTGTTGCATTATTACAAGCTTATATTTCACATGACGCTCAACGCGCTCTCAAGTATCTTCACAGTCGTGTTCACTTGCTACGTGAACTTCAAGCTTACTACTCTGGAGTGGTCAGTCTAAGATCATTAATTAATGCGATACCCGGACCCAGAGAAGGGACCAACGGTGAAGAAATATTTTTGGCTGGACCACCTAATGTCAATCAAAAGGATAACGCCATACCTCAAAACTGGCATTTCATGATTGCATCGTTGAGCAAAATTCAAGGCGAAGGTGAGTTATTTTTATTTATTTATACACAGAAAAAAAAAAAAATACTTTTATTAAGAAAATTTTTTTGGTACAAGAATTTATGGTCTTGAAAATTTTCAAGAATATATATTCTTAGCTCAAGAACTTGTTAAATTGATTGAAATAATTTTTACTTAATTTAAATAAAGCTATTCTCTTATTTATCTATTATCCAAATGACACTGAAGTTAGCAGACGTCTGAAAATTTTTTATTTTTTTTTATTAATTAAATTATAACTAAAAAGATATTTCTAAAAAATTACACTTATAGTTTTTCAAGTTTTTTACAGGTGAAATTTTTTTAAAAAATTATTTAATTGAAATTTTTTCAATAAAAAATTTCTAAAAATTTTGAAATGTCAGCTAACTTTATTTTCATTTATTCCAAGATAAATATTGATGCTCTTCTTTTCAAAAATTAATAATTAATAATAATAGAATATTTAATCATCATCAAGTTTCTTGAACAAAGAAGTTGTTAATTTATTAAAAGTATTTTTTTTTTCTCAGTGTAATCTTGCTAATTATCATCAAATTCTGTACTTATGCTCATAAATATTTTTATTGTAGATGTTTTGACGGCTTTACTAGAAATAGAACAAATGTCATCACGAAAGCCCTCGATATTTGACTACGTAACTGACAGCCTAACTGAATTATTGGTGTCACCACAAGGAAATATAAGAAGTCTAGCTCACTCATTACTTGCAAAAGCACTTAAACATAAACCAACACTCAATCTTACAATATTATCAGCATTCCAACGATGCCTTGACAGTCCTAGGTCTGATGTGTTAATGTCAGCACTTGATAGACTTCCTGATGTTGTCCTCTGCATGCAAGGTAATTTAAAATTTTTTTTATTTACTAATAAAAATAATGAAAAAAAATTTACAAATTATTTGAATATATTTAATTGAATTAAATATTAATTTTATTTACAGAACATGCATTGCCTCTGTTGCAAAAAGTATTTGAATTAGGAGTGAATTCAAACGTCAATACAATTCCTCATATAACTAAAAGTATAATGTTATTAAATATACAACAAGGATGTTGAAAAAAAAAAAAATAAATATAGAGTAACTATAAATTCATTATTTGATTGTTTATTTGTTTAATTATCAAATTAAAAATATTTATACGTGTATATTGTTTTATCAAGAAATAATTATTAATAAAATGATGAAAATTAATTTTCAATGCCTTGATCCAAATGCTTTTCGAGGTATGTCATTTACGGTATAAGATTTCATAAATTTACTAATTGCATCACGTAAATTCCAATCAGACTGTTCAAGAAATTTACGACAATATTCCATATTCATTGTACTAACATTGGACAAAAATTTAACTAGATCATTTTTTTCGCCTTCTCCCAAATAAGTAGGAGTGAAATTTGGTATAACATTCATTCCAGTATTTGTCTGGGTATTTTCCATCATCGTTGCATTTCCACTTTGAATGTGATACTGATCATTGACAATTCTAAATTCTCGGTCGTCTTTTTCTACAAGAATAAATGTACGACTGAAGTAGAGTGAAATAGGAAATTCACGGTAGTAAAATGGTCCCTGAATATTGACTGCCAGATGATTGTCACCCTGGTGAAGAATATCGACTGTAAAATTTTTGTAATTATGATACGTAGGCGGTAAACGTCTTAAGCAATCAATTATTTCCCCAGCACCACTCAGCAAATATTTGTAGCATCTTGAGTAATCAACAACCTTCAATAAATTCCTGTTGATATTAATAATTTTAGTAAGTTGTCTGTGTCGCGGATTAGCAATGTCTCCAAACGTTGCTGAGAAAAAAGCATCCGACTCGTAAATCCCATTTAAATCAGTCCGATCTTTTTGATCAAACAGAGTAAAGTAATGCTGAATAAACTGACGCACAAGAGTTATTCTAGATCCGTCATTCAAAAAATATGAATGATACGGCGGCATAAATTGTTGTTTAACGCCTATTATTACACCATCCAATCTCTGTATATTAGGAAATACATATTTAACAGCTTGAATGTAATCTTCAGACTTTTTAAACTGTTTGCAAAACGGATTACCATCCAGCCACAATTCTGTTATTTTAAATTCTGAAAAATATCGTAAATAATCAATATTTTCTATTTTATTGTGACTTAAATCTAATTTCGTTAAAGTAAATCCAAATAGCTTTTCATACAATAGTATTCCAAGTAAACCATTGTTGCGCAAATTTAATTCACGTATCTGTAATTTATTGTCTCGTGTATTGCCCATTCGCATTTTACAACATTTAAGTACAAAAACAAGGACACTGGACGATGATAATGGACAATAAAGTGAACCAAATTGCTTGTCATGTTGAAAGCTTTCAAGATTAAGTATTTTTTTGGAACCATCCCAGCGTGAATTCAAAACATCAGCCATTATACGATGTAAATTTAGCGGTAGCTCCTGATTATTTACAAAACCTAAAACTATGTCCAGTTTTAAAATATTATCATCAGGTAATCTTATCATTAATCCTTGCTTAACTAGAGTGTCTATTGTAGCAATAGTACATTTAGCTAAAAATGTTGCTTTTTTGGTACTATCAACTTGATACTTAAGCGCTAGAATTACTTCTGGCTGACACGTTAATAATACTGAGTCCAAAATAGTCTCTTTGGTATATTCACCCACGTCGAAGATAATAAATTTATGCCATAAATCTTGCCTTGCTGCTAATGCTAACTCGTGATTATTAAATGATGGTTTGAGATGAGTTAATCTCAATGGCTCACAGTTTGCATTCTGAGGTGGAATTGTTGATGTTGTTGTTGCTACTTCTACTACTTCAACAGCGGCTGCAGCTGCCGTGGCTACTGCTAACGATGGATTGGAGGCCAGTGGACTTGTTTTTATTGAAACTGATGCCGTCGGCATCCTATTTTTTCTTCTTTTCATCGGTATTTATTTTATATTTCTAACAAGAAAAAATAAAATTACAATTTTTTGTTACAGACTAACTATTTGTACTCACTGTAATAAATTATAACTTGGAAACTCTATCGAATGCGTCGGCGTAACATAACCTATGATCAGTAAGTTATGTAAACAAAGACCGGTGCGAGATTATTATATATAATAGAGACAGAAAATTATTCACACGTGTGTGAGATTAAAAATATTTTACTCTGTTTTTGTTTTTGTTATTTAGTTGATAAAATGAAGTTAATTAAATTTAATAGTTTTTTAAATAAGCATTTTTGTTGTTTTAATAGAAAGTTATCAAGTAATTTGGGAAGACCAGTTAAAATTTTAGGAATTGAAACAAGTTGTGATGAGACGGGCATTGCCATTGTTGATGGTGATGGAAATATTTTAGGTGATGCTATACACTCACAACTTGATGTCCATTTAAGGTAAATTTTTGTTTAATAAAATATTATACTGAAATTTTAACATGACATTAAAGTTTGCTGTCACTTGACAAATTTTTAATTTTATTTCATGAAATTTTTTAACAAATAAATGATGACAAAAAAAATTGACATTTAGAAATTTTAAAAATTTACAAATGCAATTTTTAAAAAATAATTTTTTGGAACAAATTTATTGGTTAAAAAAAATAAAAAAATTGTTAAGTGACAGCTAACTTTAATGTCATTTTTATTTAACAAAATAATTCTGAGTTTTTTAAAAAAATTGCATTTTTAATGTTTTAAAATTTCTACATATCAATTTTTTATGATATTAAAATTAACAGATGTTCAACAATTTTCGATTTTTTTTAAGACATTAAATTTAGCTGTCACTTGACAATTTTTTAATTTTTTTTAACAAATAAATTTGCTCCAAAAAATTATTTTAAAAAAATTGCATTTGTAGTTTTTTTCAAATTTCTAGGTGTCAATTTTTTTAACAAATTATTTTTTGCAATAATTTATTTGTTACAAAAATTTTTAAAATTATCAACTATCTGCTAAGTTAATTTTCATGATTTTTTTTGTATGAAAATTAATGTAGCACATTTTGAATCATTTTAAAAATTTTATAACAAATAAATATGGCAAAAAAAAAAATAAGAAAAAAAATTGACATCAAGAAATTAAAAAAAATAAAAAATGCAAATTTTCAAAAATCATTTGTTGGAACAAATCTTTTTGTTAAATAAAAATAAAAAAATGGTCAAGTTAACTTTAAAGTCATCTAAAAAATGTCAACATTGTTGAATGAATAATTTTATAAAAATTTTAAATAAATTATTTAATGTTTAATTTTATTTTAAATAAAAAAATTTTCGAATGTAAATATCTTTCTGTATCATTATATGAGAATAACTTTAGTTTTTTTATTAATTTAAATGTATTTTCAGATATGGAGGAATAATTCCTCCGGTAGCAAGACAAATGCACCGAGAGAATATTACAGATGTCTGTGAAAAAGCATTAAGGACTGCTGGATTAAAATTGAGAGACGTTGATGCAATAGCTACAACCATGAAACCAGGCTTAGCTTTATCACTGATAATTGGTAGAAATTTTGGAAAGTATTTGTCAAAAATAGGAAATAAACCGTTTATTCCTATTCATCATATGGAAGCACATGCTTTGACAGCCAGAATGATTGAAAAGGTATATTAATTAAATATAATTAAAATAATTAAAGAAATGAATAAATCAAAATTGTTAATGTAGGTAGATTTTCCATTTTTGGTTTTATTAATATCAGGAGGACATTGCTTACTAGCACTGGTTAAAAGTGTTACTGATTTTTTTGTTATTGGTTATACACTTGATGATGCTCCTGGCGAAGCATTGGATAAGGTATTTATCAAAACCTTATTTTTAATTAATATTTATCATTTATTAAATTTATTTTTTGTGTATTATCGCCTGAAAATTATCAGGGGATTTAAAATTTACTTACTTACAATTTTTTTCATTGACTAACAATGCTTTTAGACAGCACGAAGACTAAAATTGATGAATATACCAGAGTACCGTGGTAAAAATGGAGGCCAAGCAATTGAATTAGCTGCAAGTAAAGCCACAAATCCATCACAATTTGAATTTCCAGTATCCATGGCCCGTTATCGGGATTGCAATTTTAGTTTTGCTGGACTGAAAAATTCTGTTATAACTCACATCAAACGCCAGGAATTAAACAGTAAAATAATAGGTGATTGAGTGATTCCAGATATTGAAAACCTCTGTGCTGGATTTCAATTAGCTATTACTAAACAAATTGCAATGAAAACGAAACGAGCTATGAGATTTTTGGATCAGAAAAAATTTATTCCTGATAATAAACGCACTCTGGTATAGTATCATAAATCGTATAATGAATTGCTTTCAACCAATATTTAATTTATTGATTCGGTCAATAAATCAAATTGTTATTTGGCTCAATTATTTCAGGTAGTATCAGGGGGAGTTGCTTGTAATAATTTCATAGCTAAAGCATTAGGATTAGTTTGTGATGAAATGGATTATCGCTTAGTACGTCCTCCTCCTCAATTGTGTACTGATAATGGTATAATGATCGCTTGGAACGGAGTTGAACGATGGAATGTTAATGCTGGAGTACTTCGAGATCTTGTGGAAATTGAAAAAGCCGAAATTCAAGCTAGAGTACCGCTTGGTGAAGATTGGACGCATTTAGTTCCAGAGCTAGACATTAAATGCAGACATTTAAAGACTAATGAGTTATATCCTTAAAAAATGATTTCTTATTAAATGTAAATAATGTAAATAGTTTTTTTTTTATTTTAAAAAATAATAATTATAAAATTATTTAGTAATAAAAAGTATATACATATTAAATAACGTTTATTAGAAAACTAAACCATCGTAGGGGCATGTGCTCGTGATTCAGATTTGAGTTTTTCATACAACTCTAATTCAGCGCGTACCTCTTCATTTCTTTGAATTTCAATTTTGGCTATTCTATCGAGGTGAAACCGTATTCGTTCTTTAATTATCGCAGATTGCTCTTTTCTGTTAGTAGTCAATGATGTCGAAAGAATTTCATCGAACTCAATTACTCTATCAGGCCTTATTTCTTCAGGAATCTCGCGTGCTACTGTTTTTAGATCTCGTAACATTGCTTCTATTTCTTTGAATTTTTTATCAGCATCCTGAGTGTCCATTTTATTGACTAAAAGAATAGCGTGTCTGTCTAGCAAATCTGCATTGTAAAGTTCTACCTCTTTATTCAGCAGAAAAACTGTCTCTATGCAGTTACGATAACTGTGTCGAGGTGATAAACGGAACCCTTGGATATCAACAATAAAAACAAGTAGCTTTGTTCTGTCCAAGTGCTTTAGAAATTTGTGACCCATACCAATATTTACGTGAGCTCCTTCAATAAGTCCCGGTAAATCAGCTACAGATATTTTTCTCAAGTCGGGATAATTTATGATACCTAAATTAGGTCTAATGGTTGTAACTAAAAAAAAAGAAATTAAAAGTGAATTTTTTATGTTGATAATTATTAGTGCTAAGTAAATCATGAGACTTACAAGGATAGTCAGCAATTTTTGGTTTAGCATTTGATACTGATGATAAAAGAGTACTTTTACCGGCATTGGGAAAACCTACTAGAGCAACATCAGCAATTAACTTTAAATCAAGAGTTATTACATGATTTTGTCCTTTCTGCCCACTGAATCCTGTCTCTGGGCATCCACCAACTCCTCCACGAGCTACCACTAACTTTGAATTCGGTTTATCTACTTCACCTAAAATTTAATGATATTAAAGTTAGCAGATAATAAAAAAAGACCATGGAAATAGATTTTATAATGAATAAAAAAAAAATACTAGGATTGTATACAAAAAAAGTCGGCTAACTTAATTTTCATAGTTAGCAGCCATATAAAAATTTTTTAATTTTATTTTTTATTAAGCAAACAAATAATTATTTTCAAAAAAATGGAATAATTAATTTTTTTTTTGAATTCTTACATATCAATTTATTTGTAGCAAAAATTATCAAGTATCTGCTAAATTAATTTTAGTGAAATTTTATGAAAATTAACTTGGCAGATAGATAATAATTTTAAGAATTTTTGTAACAAATAAATTATGGCAAAAAAAAAAATTTATAAGAAAAATTGACACTTAGAAATTTTCTAAAATAATTTTTTGGAGCAAATTTATTTGTTAAAAAAAATTAAAAAATTGTCAAGTGACAGCTAACTTTAATGTCATGAAATTTTATATAATTGTGATATCTCTGATTTACTTTATAAAACAAACAAAAATATTTAATGTATTTATTTATTTATTGATTAATCAACTTACCAATGACAATTTTATCGGAGTCGTAAATAGTGACACCTAAAGGTACCGGTATTTCAACATTTTCTCCAGGTTTACCTATAATACCTCTCGCTTCACTGTTATGACCATGGCCAGCAACAATTTTTCTGTCACGATATCGTTCAGCAATGTGGTGTAATGACAATTCCTTAGTAGCTACAACAACAACATCTCCACCTCGACCACCAACTCCACCGTATTTCGGAAAACCCATACCTCCCGTACCTGCTCTAACTCGTAAATGGAGGGTATCAAGAAATCCTGCCCTCAAGAATTTCCTTGGAATTTTCTGTAATAATATTAATTAAAGTTGTTGACAAATAATAATTATTTGAAAAATTAACAATTAAAATTTACCTTTGGAAGCTGCAAAAAACGTGTGAGAAAAACCATTTTTATTATTTATTTAGTCTATGATTGATGATATATTTGTTATGGATTTTTTAAAAATTATTTTTGTTTTAAATATCTTCAGACAAAAATATTTTTATATTAATATTTATTATTTCCACTTGTTTATCCATTTACTTATTTTAATAATAGCTGAATGACTGAAAAGTTCATTTTAAAGGTTATGATAAACATAACGTTAGAGAGCGCTACTACAATCTTCCATGACATTATTTTCATAAATTCTCAAAAAATTATAACACTGAGATGAGCAGACATCAATTTTTTTTTTTTTTTTAAACAAACTAGGTCTAAAGATTATTTTTAAAAAAAGTACATTTATAATTTTCTAAAAGCCAGTTTTTCAATTCAGGATGAAATTTTATACAACTATAAAATCCCTACAATAAAAATACATGAGAGTGTGAAATTTGAAAAAAATTTTTCTTGCTATAATTTAATTGTTAAAAAAATTCGCAGACATTTGACAATTTTTTAAATTTATATAACCAATCAATTATCCATAAAAAATGTTTTCAAAAATTTTTTTCATCATAATTTGACTTATGAAAATTTTTAAAATTGCTAGAAGCCTGTAAAATTCATAAAATATCGTAAAAAATTTAATTCTAAATTATTGTATTATTTCCAATAACTTTAGAAAGCAACTTTAAGTGAAAAATAAAAAAAAAATAAATTAAGGAAAATATTTCTATTATAATCTATTGTTCTTAATTATATATATGTACATAATTTGCAAAAAACATATTACAATAAAAAATTCCTGTTAATTTATTACGTATTAATGTGTCATAAATAATAAAAGAATAATATTTTAATAAATCAAATTTTTATTTTTTATTAATTTCAAAAATAAAAATACAAAATAAGTAAATTTTTGCATTAAACTTTTTATTTAGAAATTTGATTATATAATTTTTTTTAATTTACTATTGGTTATCACTTATTTACAACATCCAATGAAAAATTCAAAAAATAAAATTACAAGATCGAAGGTAATTCATAATAACATCTAAGATATTACAGTAAATTACAATCAAAATTCTCTAATAATTAAATATTACAATAATTCATAAATTGACTAATTCCTATAATTGTTCTGAATAAAAAAAAATAACTTTTGTCCGAAAAAAATAGTTGTTGAATTCATTTAATTGATACGAAGCAGTTTTTTTTTTTTTTTGGCAGTGTCTAGCAATTAATTTGCAAAACAAAAAAATTTTTAATGTAAGATTATTAATTTGTCATTCGACTCACACCCATGCATGTCATAAGCTAATTAGATAAAATAATCATAACTATAACAAAGATAATAATAACAACGTGCGTGCTACTATATGAGTTTAATCAAAATTAGTCTACTTAAATGTGCAATTGTATATTAATATTAATTTGATTAAACGAGTAAATTTTTTTATCAAGTATAATATTCTTTCTTTCACTGTTCTACTTTTTTTAATTTTTAGATGCACTGCATCAATTAGTATTCATGTTTAAATTATGAATTCTAATCAATAGCCTTTGATAGAAAATTCATCGTTCGATTACATATTGTTAAATTTTTTTTTGTTTCAAATTACCACCGAATAATTTTATTACATGACCTATCAAATGAATAAATACCAATAGACAGTATGTAAGTAGTCAGTCATGATGTTGTGTAAATTTCCATCATTGTTAAAATATAATTTTCTATTTTTATAAAATTAAAATAATTATAAAAGCAACCAAGGATGATTCTGAATTGCTTCGCGACTGCGATCACCGTAATCGTAATTTAGTTCAATACCAGCAGGAATATCTTCCTTAGCTGTTAATACTAAATGCGGTATTGATTCAACTTCCACAACACGAGCTATCAAATTTCCATTGCGTGAATGATTCACTAGTCTACCAAGTTTTTCACTCTCAGCTGTTGCATCAACACTGCAAATAAATAATTAATGATTAGTATAATCATCAGAATAGAGATAAATTTAATTATATAAAAAAAATTTAATAATTACCAATACTGATGACTCCGATGCTGGAAATAGTACATATAACAACCAGTATTTTGATCTTTAGCATACTCAGCTTCACGTTTCTTAGCAGTAACTTGATCAATCAATTCACCAATATACTCAACAACAAATTCACCTTTTTTAAATTCACGTGTCGTCACGACACCGCGTCCTTTACCAACAAAATGTTTCACTATCAAACCTTCTTCTACTTGACACAGTACTTTATTTTCAAGATCACGCTGTTTCTCTTCAAGTACAGTCTTTTTACATTTTCTAACGCTACGTCGTACAGGAAAATACTCAGTTACTTTGTGATTTGTTTTTGCAACTGCAGATTTAGCTGATGAACTAATAATAGGTTCTGTGAATTTCAATTTTCCTCGTGCATTCCCGTTAATTTTTTTTCTTACTTCTTTGTCAATTGTCGTTTGTCCATTGATAACAGTTTCTACTATAGGTTTAGAGTCATTGCTTTCTGTTGAACTTCGCGTGTCCGAATCATCGCTTACTACTGTCGTCATATTAATCCGATGAGGTGTGGACGGATTCTGACATGGTACTGCCACTGGTGTTTCTACAACATAATTAAAATATCGTTTAATTTAATAATATTTATGTATAAAAGAGAAAGTTTGTATGTATGTTCCTTATAGACCCCGAAATGGCTGGACAGATTTTAATGAAATTTCCGGACAATCTTCAGATTGGCTCGGCGAGTAATGCTGTAAAGTTTGGCGGTAATCGGAGTATTTTTATCCTTTTGAATTGTCAATGACATTTTTTTTATTACTGATGTTTTATATTCTATTATTTTCATAATCCAATTTAAGATTTCAGATAACACGTGTGAAAAATAAATTTGGCTACTTATTTAAATAGAATTCGTAAAAAACATATTAAATTTATTTTCTATAAAGAATTGATGTCAACGAGAAAATTTTAAATAACAGAAAAATTCTTCGCACTAGAACCGAGACAGATTTCAACTTTACTTATAAGACTTGCAATGATTTCAACTAAAACTTTCAGTTTAGTTATTTGAAATCTGTGCAAATCAAAACAATACTCCAATTAAATTTCAAGTATAAATCTAAAATGCAATTCTATAATGCGCTCAACGAAGCGGGCGGGTAAAAGCTAGTAAACTCTAAATATAATTAACTTGTCTTATAAAAATACAAACCATCAGTTTTAAATAATTCTTGAATTGAAGAATTATTGTCATTTTCTTCCTTAATATCAGGTTTTACTTTAAAAAACATATCCTCCGTCTTGATATTCTCTGATATCCTTTCATTAGATATTTTATTGTTAAATCCATTAGTCTGTAAAATAAAAGGAAATAATTAATAGTTTATTAATTCATTACATTATGCAATGTTATTTAATTTTATTACCTTTGTAAAGTATGACGTAATAGAAATAGGAGATTTCAATGAATTATTTTTTTTCTTATGACCTATGCCAACTTTTTTATTCTCTCCTTGATCCTTCTCCAATTTTATTTCTTTTTTCAACGGCGAAACAATTGACCCATTTGTTTCTGATAAGGCCGATGAACGAGTAATAACAGCATTGACTGTAGAGCCACGTTTTCTTCGTCCTGCAATAATATAATTAGATAAATAATGATTGAAAATAAAATTTGAAATTTCCCGCGCTTTTAAAATAATTAAATGGCGTCGTCAACAATGGTTGATTAGAAACACACTACATGTACAGTAATTCTTTTTTACTCTAATCACGTTATATTACACACTAATTTACTTAATTAGCCATTTTTATGAATGAAAAAAAATATTATTATAATTTAGTGTGATTAATAACACGATTCAACAATTAATAGAAACATTTATAATCACAAAACACACAAAATTGTAAAATTCAATAAAAATAGGACATGCATTTTATAAAAATATAACCTGATTTGTTGGAAAAAAAAATTATTCATCACTTAAAATTCTTATTACCTTTAACCATTGTGAATTATTAATTAAAACAAGCACAATAAATAATTAGGGACCGAAATGAATTAACTTAATTAGTATTTGAAAAAATTTATCAACAACACTGCAATTAATAACGAACTGTTTAGTTTAATATCATTCAACAACACCTAGTTCACACGGTTACTTTAAATTGTAAATTAAAATTTTTCTGGCATTGAATCATTATAATAATTTAAGTAATTATTCAATTTTTAATACTTAAATTAATTATAATAACAAATATAATTATTAAGATAACGATAATAAATCAATAAACTTTAAATTGGAGAAAAAAAATTTGTGTTGGACAACACCACGAAGCGCCGGACAGACTTGGTACGTGAGCGCGTTTTTTCAGTTTATTCGATAGTTTACTTTTCAAATCTGTTATCTATTTAAATATCAATTTATTTAAAATTTTTATCATTTCAAACTCGATAAATAATTTTTAATTTTATTATTCAATTTTTCTGAATTTTTTATGAAATTATCATGGAGATTAATTATTGACAACTAATTTATTTACTTAAACTATTAGTAATTTTTTATCTAGTTACAGCTTCCATCTTTACTATTTCTCGAAGCAGAGAAAGAGAGAGAGAGTTCAACAAACTCAAGGTCATTTTCAAGTAACTCCATCTTCAGGTTAGAATTGTGACTGCGTAAAAAAAAAATAATTCTCAAAAAAGATTTGTCCATTATAAAATTTAATTGAAATACAAAGTAAAAGATATTAATCACAATTCACACGTTATTAAACAGTCAGTACAAACTTTAAATAATTCTGCATTGAAAAATAATTTTTTTAATTGTTGAACGTAATTTATTTTTACTTCGTGATGGCGAAAAACAGTGATGCTGGAGATTGGGAAGGTAATTAAATTAAAAACAAATAAAATTAGATTATACTTATATTAATTAATTAATAGTCGAAAATAAATAAATAATCTTTTTTGTAAATTAATTCATGAGTTATGACGGAGTCGCTGATGTGGTTACGCTTCGCTTAATTATCGTGGATTAAATTGACACGTCAGATGATAAATAATAATAAATACAAGATGTCTACTATACTTATATTATTTGTAAACAATTTATAATACTAATAATGTGAATTGTCATTTTTTATAATTATAGATTTGCGTAAGCAAGCACGACATGTCGAAAATGAAATAGATGCCAAGTTGGTGGCTTACAGTAAATTGGGAATTAATGCTGGATCCAGTCATGCTAGTGCTGACACAGTACCGTTGCTGGATGAAGATCATGTCTTTGAAAATATGACATCAGAAATTGAATCACTTTTAGCCAAAGTAATTATAATTTATATCATCTAGATTTTTAAGAGAATAAGCAAAATTTTATGAAAATGAAGTTAGCCGACATTTCAAAATTTTTAGAAATTTTTTATTAAAAAAATTTCAATTAAATAATTAAAAAAAAAATTTCACTTGTAAAAAAATTGAAAAACTCTAAGTGTAATTTTTTATAAATATCTTTTTAGCTGTGATTTAATTAATAAAAAAAAATCAAAAATTTTCAGATGTCTGCTAACTTGAGTGTCATAAAATTTTATGGCCAATGGTACTGAAATTGAGAGACATTTGATAATTTTTAGAATTTTTTTGATAAACAAATTATAGGAAGAAAATTTTATTTAAAAATTTCATCTTTAGAAGCTCTGAAAAATTATAAATCACGTCAAAATTGAATGACATTAAAATTAGCAGACATCTGACAATTATTAGAATTTTTGTAACCAATCAATTATTAAAAAAAAATTTAATTTTTTTTAATTTCTACATGTGAAATTTTTTGGCTGAAATTTGTTCATTATAATTTAATTGTTACAAAATTATTATAAATCCGTTAAATTCAATATCATTTTTTGTTTTAGCTTATGACGATCAACGACAAAATGAGTGGAATTCAAGCAAATGGTGCAGCTATGCTCCATACAATGCAAAGACATAAAGAAATCTTAAAAGACTATAAACTTGAATTTAGTAAAATACAAAATAATTTTGCCAGTAGAAAAGACCGAGAAGATTTATTGGGGAGTGTAAGAAAAGAAATTGAGTATGTATAATAATTTAAATACAAATTATATATCATTATTAAACGATGGAAGCAAAACAATACATTTCATTTTTTTACAGCAGCTATAAAAATGCAAGTGGTTTAAATCGGAGAGACATGTATTTGAAGGAAAATCAACACGTACACAAGTAAAAATTATTTTTTATATTTAAATAATAACTGAAATCACTAGCTTCTAAGAAATATTAATGTTAAATTATTATTTTAGCTCTGATCGACTAATTAATGATCAAATTAGTATTGCGATTGAGACTCGAGATCATTTAGTATCACAACGACAGACATTCAAAAAAATCCAAACCCGATTTAATGATCTTAGCAATCGCTTTCCCATGGTCAACAGTCTTGTACAAAGGATAAATATACGAAAAAGACGTGATTCCTTGATCCTAGGTCTTCTTATTGGATTCTGCACATTTTTGATGCTTCTCTATGCTTTCCATTGAAAAAAAAAAAAAAAAAAAAAAAAAAAAAT
>JZSA01005370.1:0-63356 GCA_000956155.1 Cotesia vestalis | reverse complement strand
TAAAAAAAAAAAAAAAAAAAAAATAATTTATTTTTAAACGTTTATAATTAATTTAAAGCTGTCAGTAATTCTTGTGATCTAACAATTTTATTAGTCAAGCGGTGACGAAACTTATGAATCGAAGTGTTAATTAAAAATAATATTCAAAAGAAAAAAATTTTACGATAAAAAAATATTAAGCACAGGATAATGACTATGAAAAGAAGCAACTGTACATATATTTTATACGATGATAAATAATAATAAATTAATTCTACGAATCTGTAGTATGGATAATAAAATAAAAATATCTCATTAAAATAATCATCATACTTGTAAAATGATTTTGTACCATACTTATAAAAATTTTTTAATTAGAATGTCCAAGATAAAAATGACTCCAGTTTTTACTGACAATTGCTTTCATATTCGCAGGTATATTTTTATACATGTACATAAATTTATATACACATATGTGTGGTATTTGTCATAAATATGGTTTTTTTTTTTCTTCAAGTAATTAATTAAATTATTTTCGAACCAAATCAGGATAATTTATTTAAATTTATTACTTTAGTGTTATTAAATATTAGTTAATCTAATACCAGATATGTTCTACGTCTTAACAATTATCACTCATGGACCATGGAACTGTTCTGAAATTACAATGCGTAAAAAACATACGCAATTTATTTATATAATTAATGGATATCGAAAAGATAAATTAAAAATATTATTATTATTACTATAATTCTGAAATTATTTTTTGAGAATATGTATATTATTTTTCAACTTTTAAATAGTACAGTTTACTGTAATTTATTTATTTCTATGCTTTGTATTTTATCGTATACAATTAGAAAAAGAAAAAATTTTTCATTCCATACAACAACGAAAATTACCAGTCAAATACAAGTATAAATAAATTTATTATCATAAATTAAAATAAAACATATATTTGGATAAATACGCCAGACATTAGTCTTGGGTTAAATGATGTTTTTCTTTTTCTTTCATTCATTCATTTCTTTTTTTTTTTTTTTTTTAATATAAATATATCATGTTTATAATTGAATCTAATCACTAAAAATTGTAGTTATAATATTTATTGGTGGATCATTTTGTTTTTAATTATCATTTAGCACATTAATTAATTAATAATTATAATTCATTTGTTTGTTTGTATTTTTAAATTGAAAATTAATATAATATATTATATAAGAAATACTATAATGCTATCACCATCCAGCCAAAATTGGAATCATTACGACAAAACCTAAAAAAAATTTTTTTTAACAAAATATAAAATAATATATATGTTAAAAGTTTACACTAGAATCTAATGTTTCATGTCTAATTGTTTTATTTAATACGAAATAATTGTTTTTTAAACATAATCCTTGCGCATACAAGCGTAAAAAAAAAGTTAGCAAATTAGGCGTGCATAAGTGTAATTCATTAGAAGAGCTTGACATCAATCGCGCGCGCTAGTGTGAGCGTCGTGTTCATAATAAAAAATCTAAAAAAATCTATAAAAAAAAAAAACGAATTAATAAACAAGAAAAAAAAAACAAGGCAACTAACTACTTAACTTCTATCACGATAAGCAACGCGCGATGTTATTGTTTGAAAAGCGATATCGCGGGAGTTTTTGTTATTTGTAACTTTTATTTTATTCTTTTAGGTATAATTTTTTTTTTTTTTTTTTTTTTGTTATTATTGTGCATACAGTTTGACTGTACCGCAGATTCAGTGATAAATCCATTAATGTATTAATTAATTGGCAAATTGCACTAAATATACGACCCAATACTGTGAACTTTTTATATTTTTCAGCTGTTGTATTTTTATTCATTTAAACGGCTTCTTAATAACAGATTCCAACGCAATATTATCTGCCAATATCTTATTTTCGGCAGTATTTTTTGATCCCTCACTATCTGTAATTAAAAAAAAAAAAAAAAATTATTATAATTCTAGGATTAAAAAATAAATAATAAAAATAATATTCACTATTAAAATGAAAGGATGTTCAAAAGACTTGCTCTTCTGTCTTTTCAGCGTCTGCAGATAGAGCCTCCACTAACGGTTCCAAACATAATTTAGGAATTAACGTGCCGACAATTTTCAGTCCATCATCTGTAATCAAAACCAAAAAAAAAAAAATTGAATCTAATTCTGAAGTTATTTAAAAGTTAAAAAATAATAAAAAAAAAACTTACCGGTTCGTAAACGCAAAACTTGCATTTTGGAATTTTGTCCAGATCGTGCAGCAAGAGTGCTTTCAACACGACTCCAGACACTCAAAACAGAACCAGCAAGGACATTATATGATCTACGTCGAAGACCAACTTCACAGTCCATGCCAAGAGTTACATTTTTACAGTTCCCTCGCCAGTAAGCGTGCGAACAAGTGTCCACTGAAGCATCATACTGCTGCGTCCAATGTGGCTCAGCCTCTTCTAATTTAACTTTCTTGTATTTTTTTTCAAGTTCACCAAGACTCTCTTGTCTTAATTGAAGTCCAGTATTGGGTCGATAAAGCATGTAAAGTTGATCTTTTTTATCAGTTTTTTTCTTACCACTGTCAACAGCCACTGCAAGAATAGCAGTTTGTTTATTGTTTCTAATTTGATGGCTCAAGTAGAAGCCTTCCTTGGATCCAGTCAACTCAGACCATCGTTCTTTAGCCTCTGTCCAACTCATACCACGTTCAACATGTACAACGTGTAATTCTGTTGGTGCTGTACCTGTTGCGTGTTTTCTCAAAAATCGATACAATTTAACGCGCTTGACATTCTCACCAGAAGCACCGAGATCGAGGATACCCATGTCAAAACGACCAGTCTTCTTGGCTTGCGTAATAATAGCGTTTAATGTATCAGTAAAGTATTGGAATAAACGATTCTGTAAATCGACAGGCATTCCCAGTATTCGATTTAAAAATTTTGAAATATTATTGTAGTCCTTGTCAAGTGATAAAACACCTGGCATATTTTCACTATTGCAGATGAGTCCAACACCCACCAATGCGTCGGCTACGTCTTTGAAAAAGTCACCGCGGTAGTCTTGCGGCGGTGGTACCAATGGAGCTTCATAGCCCATAATTGTCTTCATAGTAGCCTCTAAAGCAGAACGACCATACTTGTTGTCAATATTGAATTGCGATAAATCTCTGGTTTCAGTCGCACGACGATCTCCGTGTGTCAGCGCACCTAAACTTTCGAGACGCTTAGCTACAGTCGAAGCAAATCGTCTTTCACCAGCTAAGTCTGATATAAGGAAGATATACTCTGGAGCGTTTACTTGATTCGAACGGTGAGTACGTCCAAACTGTTGGATCGCACGGTCTGCGCTCCAAGGAAGCTCAAGAGTTATATGAACACGTCGCATTTGATTCCGTGCACGACGATCACTTTGCAGTGAAATACCACTACTAGCAGCTTCTGATATAATAGCCACTGTTTTTTCTCCGTCCATAAACCGTTGCTTCTCAGTGAGATTTAAAGTTTCCAAAGGAACATCAACTTCAGATCGTGATTCATACTGAATCTGACCGTCTTCAGTTTGTACAACTCTACCCTTTCTTCCAGTCATCTCGGCTACATTCTCTGGACCACCAAGTTCGTCGATAAGCTGATCAAGTGTATTCGGTGGAAGTTTTTCTCCTAGTTTTTCAATTTGTGCCAATAATTCTTCTTTCATACAACATGCCCGCTCAATAGCGTCTCGTGGAGGTGCTCCAGTCATTGTAGGTCGTCCAGCAGCATTGATACCCACCGTTGGTACAGCATCTCCATTCTTTTTATTATTACGCTGTGAATTTTGGGTTTTCAAAGTCAACATTGACTGTATTTTATCCTGTGTAGTTAATCTTTTTTTCACTGGTTTTTTCGGTTTTCTTCCTCTTTTTTTTCTTCTGTCCCATGGATCAGCGTCAGAATCACTATCACTGTAAAATGGATTAAAATCTGAGCTTGCATTACTCTCAGCATCTGAGCGATTAGCTTCTTCTTCACTTTCAGATCCGCTTATTTTAAATTCTGAACCAGAACTATGGCCACCATTTTTTTCTTCTTCTGAAATAGATTCCTCTGATTCCTCCCACGCACGTACTTTTTTAGTAGCTCTTTGTGCAGCTTGTCGTACAGGTTTTCTTTTACTACTACTAGCTGTTGTAACTGGAGCATCATCTTCAAGTACAACGAGTGGTATTATTGGTTTAGGTGGTTCAAGACCAAGAAGCCGTTGAATTCTATTACGATCTGGTGCTGGAAAATGTTTTTCCACCAGTGTTTGCAATACACCTTTGGCTGTAGATACAAATTCACTTAATTCTCCATCATCGCGCTCAAGTTGCTCGAGTGTCCTTGCTTCACCAGTTGATTGGAGACCAATGACAACGCATTTACCACACTTAACAGCCTCACGGGCAACAGAAACTGCATGCTTTACTTTGGCTGCAATACATAGGTACTTGAAAAACCGCTGATGCGACGACCAAAATTGACCCCACATTGTTTTTTTCATCCTATTTTCAGCATCTATAAGCTCAGCAGCTTCGTGAAACCTTTGCATAGCGTCAACCCATAGTCTTACAGAAGAGTCATATACGTCGGTAAATTCCTCTGATAGAGGAACCTCTTCAATTTTAAAGGCGACGCCATGGAAACTCAACTGCCGCGCAATATACATACCTCGTAGTTTCATGTCCATTGCAACTATTTCCATAGCACCTACACCACGTTTTTCCACGGCTGCTATAAAGTCATTAAACTCAGCAAAAGGTGTTCCCTCACCCCACATACCCAGTCGTACCATGTAGGCCATATTCCGGGGCTCAGAAGCTCCAGTAGCACTGGCGTACACAACTCGTGCCTTTGGCAATTTAGTTTGTAACTCTAATACGGTTAAACCTGTTTTAGTAGGTTTTGAACTACCAGTAGGACACAAATTTTTAGCTCGATGACACTCATCGAATATTATTAAACCATCAAAATCATCCCCACACCATTGGAGTAATTGTTTAAGCCGACTTTTGTACTTTGCACCGCCGCTCTGTGAAGACTCACCGATTAACGCGGAATATGTACTAAATATAACACCTTTTTTAACATTACCATTAACTGCTGAAGATATTTTAGCATATTTAAACTTATTTAATGCATGTACATCTATTTTACCGGCGCCAATATCTTTTAAATCGCGTTCAGCGTCATACTTGAGATCATTAGACACGGACACCCAAATGGCACGTTTACGACCTTTCAGATAATTTTCAAATATAATACCAGCAATCGTACGACCTTTACCAACACCAGCGCCGTCACCAATCAGAAAACCAGCACGCGTACCATCAGGTAATAGCTGCTCATGCTGCTGTGACGCATACGTGATTGACTCAAGTTGTAACGCAGAAAGTGCGCCAGATTTTATTGTTTCTTCTGGAATAGATATTTTGTACCAAACATCAGTAGGTTCTACACTCGATAACGATGCAGTCTCGACAACTGGATCAGGATGTTTGCGACCAAGTTTTAATTTTGTTGGCATATAATCTGCGTAGGTCTCTGCAACACCCATTTCGTCGTCATCGGCCTCTTCATCTTCAGGAATTGTTGGTTGCATCATTTTCGTTGGATCCATTGCATTCATCCACATTTGTTGTACAGCTTTGCCTACACAATACAATACAATAAATAATGACTAATTGCTTTTTAATGACAACACCATAAGATTGAGTAGAACAACATACCTGGGAGACCAGATCCCCAATTTTGGTTGAAACCACCTTGATTCAACAATTGCAAAAAAGGGTTGAACCCTCCCGTGCCGCCCATACCAGCTAGTCCCATGAATGAACCCATCAAATTTCCCATTTCCATATCTAAAGAACATCGTTTAAGACAGGAGTAAACTCAAATACACAAACAAAAATAAAAGAACACAAAACATCGAAGAAAAAATAATCCATTACTTACTTTGAAGAAGAGTTGCCGGATTAAAGTTTTGAAATTGTGCTAAATTGCCAGGAAATTGACCGTACGGTCCAGTATTTCCAAATTGGTTCATTTGATTCATCTGATTCATCATATTGGCATTTGGAAAATTTTGGGTATTGCCTTGAGAACCACCTACACGTACCATTTCATAACCGGGAGCTGGTGGTTTAGTCACTAGACCTTCCGGAATTTTTGCTCCTTTTATGTTTGGTGCTAAAGTATAAAAATAAATAATCAATTAACGTAATTATTCATAAAGTTAAGAAAAAAAAAAAATAATATAATAATATTAATTTACCATTGGTGATAGGAGTGGTTTTCATCGTTGTGTCGGATGTATTGGACTCATTTTCTTCTTTGATGCTCGCAATCCCAGCAGCAGTGGCGAGGTCTTTCCCTCCGCCTAGTGAATAATTTATTATCAGATTATGATCAATATAAAGGGGATGGATTAAAAATACTTGACATCAACAAAAATATATATTTAAATATTTTACCAGGAACTTCAATCTTGTCAGGATCTTCATCGTCGTCGAAATCACTTCCACTGCTTTCGTCGCTCATTGCATCTTTGTATTTTTTACCAGCCTACACAAAAAAAAAAAAATTTTAGTATGTGCGTCTCAATATCAAACAAGAAAAAAAATTTATTTGATAGATAATTTGATTAGAAAATTGTACATTGAAATAAAAATGAAAACAAAAAAATATTTAACTGACAAATGACGGATGAATTATAGTTAATATTATTATATAAAGAACGCGTCGTTAGGAGCGAATAAAAAAAAAAAGGTTATGTTTGTAGAATTAATATCAGACTCGCATGGAAATATTTATAAGTATGTATAAATAACTGACTAAATTAACACAAAAAAAAATACAATATTTTATAATAAAATAAATAAATATTTATTTCGTGACATACGTTCATTAAATCACAGAAAAGAATTATAAATATATGTTTTCTAGTAAAAAAATCTCCACTCTCAGCACAGATGAGTAACCGACAGCAACACGATGCGAACTAATCGACAGACGCGCGACAATTGAGCATGCCGTGCCGTGAAATAATTGCGAACTAACATTAAAATGTCTATATTTATTTTATATTTGAATTGTTTTAATGACACTGTACATATTTCGGAGTTATTAACAAAATATACAAAAAATCCCGCGAATGACAATCACAAAAAATTGATCTTATTTTTATTTGATTTTTTTTTTTTTTTTTTTTCTTAAAGCAATGGAAAGGGAAATATGTTGTTGACACCAGCATTGCTGCTAGGGTAGGGAACGGGGGTGTAGTTTATTTTTTTTTTTCACATGCTTTACGATACGACGATGAACGACATAAGACACAGCCGTGTATAAACGCTTAAGTGGCATTGAATTACCATCCAACTTCAATTACAATGCCTTTAATAATAACAATACACATTTTAAAATAATAAAAACTCTAGAAATAAAGTGTTCACTTTTATTCTCATCTTCTTTCTGTGGTAACGTCAAAAAAAAGTTAAGTATAAAAAAAAACTACCAAAAAAAAAAAAAAATCACATTTACATGACACTGCCGTGACTTGCTGTCGTAAAAAGAAAATAAATGAACAAATAAATTAATACATACGATATAAATAATTTTTTTCTAACGATAATAAAATTGTATACAAAAACCGCGAAAGGCGCGAGTTAAAATTGACAAGAGCGTGACTTCCGACGTTTTTTTTTTTTTTTTTTAATTTTTTTCCGGATGTTGAGGGCGCGGATATATTTTTTTTTTTGAGCAATCACCCAATCAGAGCTTTATAACTAATAAAAAACAGTATAATAATAAAATAAAATAATTAAACGCGATTATAAACTTACGTTTCGCTTAGGCCGTGGCATTTTTTTTTACTTTGTGTTAACTATACGATCGGTTAAACGCGTTTGCCGTTCTCGGCTGACGCCATTTTAGCTTTAGCTCCTACTCGGACCCACGGTGCACCGCGATTGAGAATTACAAAAACACCCGCGTTGATTCTGATGAATTTATCCAAGGAATCTGTAGCCGCGTTGTTGCCAGATCTAAATTAGGCTATGAGCTAATTTCCAAGAGACGACCGCCCAACATCAATCCACTTGGTTTGAAGTAATTTTTTATAATTTCACACACTAAACTTATTTTAAAAATAATTAAAATAAATTATTAAAGACTTTTACGAATTAATTACTCGCGAAAATAATTATTTTTTACTTGAAACAGTGTTTGTTTAAAATTAATTGTAAACGCGTCAAAATATTCTGACCAAAATTTGACAACAGCGCAAGTGCGCAGCGCAGATCGTTACATGTTTTAAGTATTCGCGGCAAAAAGAAAAGAACGTTAAAATTCTTTCTACTGCATTATTCCGTGATTTGATGCGACTTTTATTGTTATAAATTAATCTCTTATGGTAATTGATTCATAAGAAAATTCATTAATTATTAAAATATTGCGTAATTCCCGAGATATAAATGAATGTAAATATAAATGTATTAAAAAAATTTTTCACCATCTCGATACGATCGATCCGAGCTTCGCGCGCGCCTAACGCGCAGTCTCCTGGCGCGTCGTCGAAACACAATAATAAATTAATTAGAATAGAAAACTTAATATATATTTGAGAATCATCATTTTTTATTTATGGAATCAGAATTTTCATTATTCATCTGTTTATTTATCATGTTTTCCAGTAAAATAAAAATACTTGACCTGATATCAATTTTATCAACAATTTATTTATAAAAATTTAACAATCATTAATAAATGCATCTATAACAAAAAATATTTGGTTTTTTTTTTAACAATAATTTTTTTAACTATTTAGTTTTACAACGAACACACAATTTAAAAAAATAAAAAAAAATTAAAGCTTAATAAATCTCAACATTTATAATTCTCTGCTAGTTGGTTCATTTTTTATTTTTTTCAAGCCAGACGCTTGAGAAATATTGCACTTTTTTTTATAATCATTGTGTACCAAGATTGCAATATTCCGACCGCCAATAGCACTCATTTCCATGGCACTTGCTGCCCATTCGATGGCATTAACATGATACAGAGAATCAAAGAGCTTGAAATTATTTGATGATTCCATTGTTGAGTATTTCGGGTACGCTTTCCATTTTATTTCTTTAATTTCATCTACCTGAAAAAATTATTCTAAGTAAGTGACTATCAAATTTATAAGAAGCTAAAGTAAATAAATCACATGAAAATTAAGTTAGCCGACATTTAAAAATTTTTAGAAATTTTTTATTGAAAAAAATATTAATTAAATAAATAAAAAAAAAATTTGAAAAACTATAAGTGTAATTTTTTATAAATATCTTTTTAGTTGTAATTTAATTAATAAAAAATATCAAAAATTTTCAGACGTCTGCTAACTTCAGTGTCATTAAATCACACGTACTTCTAGGAACATTTTATTAATTAAATTTTTTTCGACCGGTTTCCGTGAAAATATTTTCCAAACATCAGAACTGTTTCCTTCAACTGTAGTCAGCCTTCCAATCGAACTCAGAATAGTCTTGTTAGGATCACAACTCAAAATAGCGTCAATTGATTCCTCTAACTTAAAATAACTGGGATTAATTTTTCCCTTCACGAATGTTGCATAAGTGGTTTGATAATCTCCAGGAAATTTAAAGTTTACATTCTCCGGAAAGCCAGCAAAATTAATAGACATTTTTTGATCATGAGTCAATGGAGTAGCAATAATTACAACGTCATAAGTCTTCCACGTGTCTTCAAATTTTCCTAAATTTTTTTTTTTTATTTAATTTTGTAATTAATTATTTTTTTAATATTATGTTTAATTTATACCTGTGTTATAGAAGACATGATATTCCGGTGATCCATCATCCTTAGGGGCATAATTTATTTTATTTACCACTGCAGGAATAACTTTAATTCTTTTATTTTGTTTGATAAGATTCTCAGGTACCTAGAAAAATTAATTTATATTAATAATTTGCTGTAAAATAAATAATATGAATATATTACTTTTTTGTTTCCTCCTTTTACAGACCACAGAGAAGATCCTGCACCTGCAACTGATACGAATCCAACAAAGCTATGGACATCAGTATCCTGGCCATAATTAACAGCCAAAGTGGCTTCAACTAATTCATTGATTAATTTATGGGAGTATCCTTGGCTTAGCAAAAAATCTTTTGAAGAAATTTCTAGCATTTCTGGAAATTTATGATTCATTCCAGATAGTAAACTTGAAATATTTTCAAAACCAATTCCAGCATCTTGGAGACTGTAGATGTGATCAAAGTCATCAAGGATTGAATTTGTTAATCTACCTAGCAAATTTAAAGTCATTAAATTTTAATCTGGGATTAATTATTCATTAAGGTATGTCAAAATGTAACTTCCGTGATGGACCTTTTAAAATTGGAATTTTGAATTCCGCTTTTAACAGGAGTTGTGTTTGGGCATTTCTTGAGATATTTTGAGCCCAAGGAGCACAAATTTTTTTTTGTTAATGTTTTGTGGAATTTAAGTTGACGATTATTAATTTTTTAATTTCTTATTGAGTAAAATCTACCAAAAAGTCAACAATTTTTTTTGTGACGCTAGGGAGCGTAAGGGATTTTTTTGATTCTCATAGAATTTTTAACAGGAGCTTTGCTTGGGTATATTCCCGCTGAAATTTCAAAATTTGGCCGGAAGTATCTAATTAAGCTTCTGTAAAAAATTCTACGAGAGTCAAAAAAATCCCTTATGCTCAAAATATGTCAGGAAATTCCCAAACACAACTCCTGTTAAAAGCGGAACTCAAAATTCCAATTTTAAAAATGAAAATTAATTCATCAGATATTTGATAATTTTAAGAATTTTTTTAACAAATAAATTATGGCAAAAAAAATTATAAAAAAAAAAATTGACATGTAGAAATTTTAAAAAACTAAAAAATAATTTTTTAAAAAAAAATTAAAAAATAATCAAGTGACTGCTAACTTTAATGTCATATTTTAAAAGGTCCATCACGGAAGTTGCATTTTGGCACATCCTATTATTCATATTATCTAAAATAAAAATTATTGCTCTGACAACCTATGTAACTCAAACGGAGCAAAGCCATATCGATAAAATAATTTTACCAACGAAAACATTTGATAAAAACTTTCTTTAAAGACAAATTCATCGCCATTCCAAATTCCAGCAATCATATCGAGTTCAGATGGTCGATCTTCGAGTTCTACAAATATGTAATTTATTTTATTAGTTAAGTGATTAATTGTCTTTAAGATTGACGGATTAAATAATAATGTTAATTAACTAAGAAGCTGTACAAAGTGTCTCATCAATTTATTCCTAGAATGAATAATAGAACCACCGGTTTCATACTCATCATTGTTTATGTTCAATGTCGCCAGCCGTCCACCAATTTTATCAGCTTCGAATAAATCAATATCCACATCGTCTTTAAATAAATCTGTGAGATAGTGTGAGGCTGATGCTCCACCAATTCCTCCTCCGATTATCGCTGGAACAAATATCGTTATTGTCAATTTAATTATCAATAAAGTCATACATAATAATCTTTGTGTACGTCATAACATAAACAAACAAAAATGACTTTGCAAAAAAAAATTTACCTATCTTTGGAGTACAGTCCTTTCCATAAATAATATTGCATAATGTTATAAGATTAATTATACAAAAAATTTTATTTTTTTTAGTCATTGAAATTATTAAAAATAACAAAAGTAGATTAAATGTTTGAATTAAAAATAAAATAAAATTATTTAAAATGTCATTTGCAGAAATAACTTAATAATATAAATTATATAAATGGAAAAGGTCATCAGAAATACATGATAGTCTCCATCTATAAGAGAAAAAAAATTTACCCGCTAATATTTAATTTGTTAATATTATTAAATCAATTTGAATTAATACAAGATAAGAAATTAGTAGGAAGAAACATTTTTTCATTAAAAAATTTAGTGAAATTGAATGTCAAGTTTTAGGGGTGGCGTCTATGGCGTCTAGATATAAATTAGTCAAATTACCAATGACACAGATCCCAATTACAATAGCCGATCACACTGAAGTTAGCCGTCAGTTGTTAATTTTAAAAATTTTTTTAATAAATTAATAACAATAAAAAAATGCTTTTGAAAATTTTCTTTTGTGATTTTTATTAATTTTCACATGTGAAACTTTTTAATTAAATTTTTTTTTAATAATTTTATTGCTATAGAATTCCAAAAAAATTTTTAACATCTGTCAACTTCAGTGTTATGATTTTTTTATTAATTTTCATGACACTGAAGTTAGCAGACGTCTAAAAATTTTTGATTTTTTTTATTAATTAAATTAAAACTAAAAAGATATTTATAAAAAATTGCACTTATAGTTTTTTAAGTTTTTTACATGTGAAATTTTTTTTTTAATTGCTGAATTGAAATTTTTTTAATAAAAAATTTAGAAATTAGTATGCTGGAAAATAATATAATAATAATAATAATAATATGATGTACTTTCTTGTTTTTAAATGCAATCTGTTTTATATATTTCATTAATACTCCAAAATTTATTGTACTTATTTGAACACTATCTATGTATATAAAATTTACCATTCAGCTCAACGCCTTGGGATTAAAACTAAGTAAGTAAAAAAATAAAATAATTTAATTGTTATAAAATTCTAAAAAAAATTTTATTATCTGTCAACTTCAGTGTCATGTCACATGACAAATAATTCCGATAAGGTAGATTTCTGACTACTTACAAATCTGATAAGGTAGAATTTTAATTGTCTAAAATCCTGATGATTCAGAATCCAATTATCTAGAATTTTAATATTAAATACAATTTTAATTATCCGTCACCCCGATGAAAAATAATTCCAATCACTCCAATTCTGATAGAATTTATTTTTTATGCCTTTAAGAGAAAAATTAATTATTATAGATGGCGCTGAATGAAATTTAATTCCACAAATACAAGGACACAAAACTGTAGTTGTTACTGAGCAGGTACTATACAGCAATATTTTATTTTTTCAAGCTACTGCACGCTTTTAAAAACCACGTGTCTTATTACGCGCGGACATTGATCTTGTTGACGGCTTGGCTGTTTTTTTAATTGTTTTTTTCATTGATACTACACACAAACTTTAGTGACATTAAAAAATGATTCAGTAAATACGTTAATTATATCAATAATGGTGCGAATAACTGGTACGAATAATTTAAACGAAATGTAAGTATAGTTTTTAATTAAGTAAATACTAGAGTCTATCTCTAACCTATAATTTTTCTGTTAATATTGAATTTAACAAACATCTAACAGTTTTTTTACATTTTTATTACATGATAATAAAATGAAAATTAGGTTAGCCGACATCTAAAAATTTTTAGAATTTTTTTTTTATTGAAAAAATTATTATAAAAAAAAAAAATTTAATTTGTAAAAAATTGTTTTAGTTTTAATTTAATAAACTAAACAAAATCAAAAAATGTCGGCTAACTTTATTATTATTTTTATAATAATTAAATAAATCATGCCTAAATCCGCAAATATCTGAAATTTTTTTTTATTTTTATTATAAATCAATTATAAAAATAAACATTTTTTCTTTAATTTGAACTTGTAATTCTTTTAAATTTATGGGTGTAGAATTTTTTCACAATAATTTATAATACTAAAATTAGCCGACGGTTTTGATTTTTTTTTTTAGTAATTACAATAAAACAAAAAAAATATTTTTAAAAAACTGCACTTACAGTTTTTGAAGTTTTTTTACAAGTGAAAATTTTTTTGTAATCATTTAAAAAAAAAAATTTAATGTCGGCTAACTTAATTTTCATTAATAATTTAGTTATAAAAATCCACAAAATTGACAGATAATTTTTTTTATAATAATTGATTGGTTACAAAAATTTCAAGAATTATCAGATGTTTGTTCATTTCAGCATCATTTTCTATGACAATAACCATTTAAAAATTTTGTATAATTTAATTTCAGGTATTATCCAAGTGGAGAGTCAGAGTTAGCAATGATGCAAATTGATACACAACCAGGAACAGTATTCACGCATGATGAAGATATGAGGAAATTACAGCAAAAAATTTCAGATCTGAAAGTTGAACCTAATTTTCCAATTAAGCGATTTCATGAAGACACTAGAGAATTAGGTATTTACTCGCAACATATGGACATCAGAGAACCACTGTCAACGTTGAAAAAATTACTACAACTTAAATTGAACTTTGACTTACATAGTTTTCAATTTTGGCTTATGGATACCCAACTTGTAAGTTTTTTAAAATACTTGCCGTTTATTTATTTTATTTCATTTAAATATTATAATTTATGATTATTTATATTTATAGTTGGAGAGGCATCAAATTTTAGTTGACAAGTGCTTTCCAAGTCGAGGTCTCGTGGAAATTAATGTGCAGATAAACCGGACACAGAAAAGAATAAATATTGTTAATGTTTTAAAGCCGCATTAATATTACGTTTAAATAGCTGCGTTAATAATTGATGTAAGAATTTCATATTTTTTATTTACTTACTTTTAATAGCTTGCATAATTAAACCATCAATTTTATTTTATAGCTCCAGTACTTGATGAAGAAAAAAAAATACAAATGAAGGATAATTTATAATGCAATCGAGTACAAGCATGTGTATATATATTTTTAAAAATTGAGATTACTTTAATAAATTAACATTATTACATTAATTAAATCAATCAAAAAAAGAGTTGGATTATTTTATTCCCACAGTGTTTTTATTTATTTATTTATTTATATAATTAAACACCACTCGGCAATTGTACAGAATCGTTATATATTATAAAAATTTATGCGCCCTTTTACATATGCAATAATAAAAAAATTAAATTAAAAAATTCCACATATGAAAATTTTAAAAAAATAATATGACACTGAAGTTAGCAGACGTCTGAAAATTTTTTATTAATTAAATTACAACTAAAAAGATATTTCTAAAAATTTACACTTACAGTTTTTCAAGTTTTTTACAGATGAAATTTTTTTTTTTAATTATTTAATTCAAATTTTTTTAATAAAAAATTTCTAAAAATTTTGAAACGTCGGCTAACTTCATTTTCATAATTTAATACTGAAGTTAGCGGTCAGCTGTCAATTTTAAAAATTTTTTTAACAAATTTATTACAAAAAAAAATGCTTTTAAAAATTTTCACTTGTAATTTTTATACAACACTGAAGTTGACAGATATTAAAAATTTCTTTGGAATTTAATAGCAATTAAATTATTAAAAAAAAATTTAATTAAAAAGTTTCACATGCAAAAATTAATAAAAATTACAAGTGAAAATTTTTAAAAGCATTTTTTTATTGTAATTGATTTGTTAAAAAAATTCTTAAGATTAACAGCTGATGGCTAACTTTAGTATTATTTATTATTTTATGTTTTTTAATTTTTTCAAACCTCGTGAAAATTTAACACTATTATTTATATTAAATTGTTTATTCGTTGGTAGTTCAGCCGTAGGCTGGGTCTCGTCTCGTATAAAAGAAATTTTCGCGAATGGTCATTTGACCGAAATTACAGCAACCGCATCGCCACCTACAGAAAATTAAATTTTCCGTTTTATTATATTTAGAAGAGACAAATTTCCGATTGGACATTATCCGAAAATTATATTGACAATTTCTATAAGACTATTGTTCAGAAAAATATTTTACCGAAATGACTAAATCCGTAGTAATATATAAATAGAAAGTTTTATTTTCCGTATTGTAATGTTTAGAAAAATCAATTCTCGATTGGACACTATCCGAAAAATGATTGTAGCAAAGAACATTAGATAATAGAGAAATTTTTATTTTCCACTTAGTATAATAAACAGTAGGTAATGAAGAAAATTTTTAGAAAAGAAATTTTTCAGAGTGCGTATGAAAAGAAAAGATAAATTCAGTCTCCTCAACGATCATAAAACATTAAGCGAATTATTCAAAGGATTGATAAATTATTTTTCAAGCTACTGGCTCAAAGTTGTTAAACCTCACAGATTTAGTTGTTATAGAAACACCATAAGAACAAATAATTATCTGGAATCCTATCACAGAACACTTAAATTGAAATTGGGATCTCATCCACAGATTTGGGAATTTACAGGTAATAGTTTTACTGACAGCCTAATAATAATCTACTCTTGAATTAAATGTTAAATTGAAAATTTTTATTTTATATCTAATATATTCAGAAGGTATTGCTGCACTTCAAGAGTTAACAGCAATTGAAAAGTCATCATTGGAGAACAATTTAAAAATTCGGAGAACTGCAGACAAGAAAATTGTTTTAAAAAATGAAATGATCCATTATTTGTGGGACCTATATGAAAATGGGACATTGGAGATTGATAATTTTTTACATTGTGCCAGTCACACGTCCAAAGCTTTTCATAATAATAATATTTGGACCAACATTGACGATATTAACAATTTCTTGATGCCTATAGAATAAAATAGTTTATTTTAACTATTATTATTTTAAAATAATTCCATAAAAGTATTGACA
The DNA here is from genome assembly GCA_000956155.1 of Cotesia vestalis. Taxonomy (NCBI): domain Eukaryota; kingdom Metazoa; phylum Arthropoda; class Insecta; order Hymenoptera; family Braconidae; genus Cotesia; species Cotesia vestalis. The sequence continues at coordinate 46,817 of JZSA01005370.1, read as the reverse complement.
TAAATAATAAGTTTTTCATTACTACTAAATTATTAATTGATGTAATAAACAAATAAAATAAAATAAATATCTTTTTCCTATTAAATTTTGTCAATATCATTGATGTTAAATGTACAATAATAGTACATTTAATAAATTAAAACAAGAAATTTTCATAAAAATAAACATCCTTTTATTACTATGAATCAACATTCACATTCTTCATTTTGTAGTAAATATAAAATTTTCAAAATATAAGAATTATATACATTTCCCAGTTGATAGTTTTTTTTCTTTAGTAACATGCATAACTTGGTGTCAATGGAATGAAATGAGTTATCTTAAATAATTGATATACATGTAAAAATAATCACATTTTAAACAGCCGTATGAATTTATCTTTTCTTTTCATACGCACTCTGAAAAATTTCTTTTCTAAAAATTTTCTTCATTACCTACTGTTTATTATACTAAGTGGAAAATAAAAATTTCTCTATTATCTAATGTTCTTTGCTACAATCATTTTTCGGATAGTGTCCAATCGAGAATTGATTTTTCTAAACATTACAATACGGAAAATAAAACTTTCTATTTATATATTACTACGGATTTAGTCATTTCGGTAAAATATTTTTCTGAACAATAGTCTTATAGAAATTGTCAATATAATTTTCGGATAATGTCCAATCGGAAATTTGTCTCTTCTAAATATAATAAAACGGAAAATTTAATTTTCTGTAGGTGGCGATGCGGTTGCTGTAATTTCGGTCAAATGACCATTCGCGAAAATTTCTTTTATACGAGACGAGACCCAGCCCAGCCGTAAATACTATCTTTAAAAATACTTTCATATTATCGACGCGCAAGCGCGCAAAACTTTGTCAGCGCTACCATCTCCCAGCGTTTCACATAATAACAACTAGTTCTGTAAAAAAAAAAAAATTATCTCACGGTAATGCAATTATTTTTTATTTTTTGCGCGTATATACTGATATACATTCATACATTTTAGTGTCAATAAAAATATTTTGTGAATATTTTAGTTGTCAATATTTAAATAATGGATCAACTAACTTCTACAAAACACTTAAGCACAATGTAATTACAGTTTGTATAATAAATACGCCATGTGTATCGTTAACCTAAAATCAGTGACACTCTTACTATTTAAAATTTTTAATAGTTAATAATATTATTTTAGGTACGACTCTAATGGAGAATCAGATTTTGCGTTACTAAGGCGAATTAAAATGGAACCGGACACAATATTGTCACATGATGACGATATTATGGCACAGTTACATCAAGACAGTTCAGATCTGGAAGTCGAGCCTAGTTTTGCATTAGAACAACTCAACGAAGAAGACACTAACCCGGAAAATCTTCATATGCAGCACATGGACATTAGACAACCTCTGTCAACGTTGAAAATGTTACTGGAGCAAAAATTAAACTTTGACTTGAGCGATTTTCAATTTTGGCTTCAAGACGCCCAAGTTGTAAGTTTATGACACTGAAGTTAGCAGACGTTTAAAAATTTTTTATTATTTTTATTAATTAAATTACAACTCAAAAGATATTTATAAAAAATTGCACTCATAGTTTTTCAAGTTTTTTACATGTGAAAATTTTTAAAAAAATTTTGAAATGTCAGCTAACTTCATTTTCATGCAAGTTTTTGTATCTAATTATTAATAGCAAATTGCTTACCATATAATGCATATAAAAATAATAATTTATGGTGATAACTAATGAAAATAAATAATGTAATTTTATAGTTGGAGAGTCATAAAAATTTAGTTGACCAATGTGTTCAAGGTGAAGGTCTGGTACAAGTTAACGTAAAGATAAATTTAGCACAAAAAAAAATAAACATTGTTGATGTTTTAAAACCTGCTGAAGACTATGTTCAAGTAGAGGATCAATGTAAGAATGTTACTTTATTTATTTATTTACTTACTTTTTAATGATTTAAATAATTACATAATTAATCTTATTTTATAGCTCCAGAACCTGCTCAAGAAGAAAAAAAAGTTATTAAATGGACGGTTGATACTCATTATAAACAAGAACAAGTATATATTTTTATTACTTTCTTTTTTTTTAAATAGTAACAAGACAGTAATTAAATACGTCTACTTACTTAAATTAACCTCTGACAAGGAAATATCTAAAGATATATACAATTTTGAAATAATCTACATTATTAAGAAAATAAGCAAAATTTTGGGGCCAGTGTACACAGTAAAAAATTTTTGACACAAAACTTTTTGATTCACATAATTAAGAAATGATCTTGTATCTTGTAAACTATTGACATTTTTAAAGATATAAGCTCATCTCGATGTTACACTCATCAAGACCTTTCATTTGAGTACCCACATCAATTTTTCATATATTTTATATATTTATATATATGTATAAATGAAAAATATATAAAAATGCATGTGGGTACTCAAATGAAAGCTCTTGACGTGTGTAACATCGAGATGAGCTTACATATTTAAAAACGTCAATAGTGAAAAAAGTACAGTGCAATTCAACAAAATTCATTATTTAATGTAGCAAAATTTTATTTATTTATAGTTCACAAGTCACATTTAACATCAACTGGGTATTTTTTACTCAGTTTGCCTGTCAGGGGTTAAAATAAATTTCCTTAGTATCTAAATGTTAATTAAAAAAATTATTTTTAGGATCGTTTGAAAATACCGAGTGATCCGATGGAGTGGTCACAAACCCACGTAAAACATTGGCTGCAGTGGGCAGTAAGACAGTTTAATCTTACGTCAATACGATTAGCTGATTGGAATATAATTGGCGAACAATTGTGCAACCTTGAGCTTGAAGAATTTAAAACAAAGGTTCCAAATGACAAGGGTGACATATTTTGGACCCATTTAGAGTTGTTGAGAAAATGTAAATTAGTCAGTGAGTATTTGTTTTTTTATTTTTAATTTGAAATTTTTCTTTTTTTGAATTTATAATTATTTAATTTAATTATCTTATTCAAATTGTAGCTGTCATTCAAAAAGATCAGCCTGAAAGCTCCCAGGACAGTAATAAAGCTCTGAAAATCCGTAGCCAAAAACCGACGAAACCGCGAGCAGTTATCAACCAGCATCCCCGATTAGTCAGTGTGCCTTTAGTAGAGCCACCCCAGCAAATACCTTTGGCAACTTCGAGCCGCGCTGTTACGAGTAGTCAAATACAACTGTGGCAGTTTTTGTTAGAGCTACTGACAGATCGTGAACACAGAGAACATATTGAGTGGGTCGGAAGCGAGGGTGAATTTAAGTTACATAAGCCGGATAAAGTTGCGAGTTTGTGGGGCAAACGGAAAAATAAACCCTCGATGAATTACGAAAAGTTGAGTCGCGCTTTACGGTATTACTATGACGGCAATATGATTTCTAAGGTCCAGGGTAAGAGATTTGTATATAAGTTCGATTGTGATTTAAAAAACCTGCTTGGTTATTCTGCTGAAGAATTAAGTAATATTGTTAATGAGTCTCCTAAGTATTGTTGATAGATACAAAACAATAAATCGATGGCTTTATTTATAGAAGTAATTAAAAAAAAAATTAATTACGCGAAATAACTTTAAAACTGAATAATATAAAATAAAAATAACTTGTCATGAAAAAAAACAAGGCGTACTAATTGCATAATGAACCGGTTGTGATAAAAAATGAATATTCTCAATTATATGGGGATAAAAAATTAAAAATCAAGCCATCGATATTTAATAATGATGTTAATAACAAAATATTTAAATTTATAAGTGTGTGGCTTAATACAATTTTTTAAAAGCAGGAGATATAAATTGTCTTTATTTATATTGTCATGTTATCATAATTACTAATTACTATAATGAAGAAAAATATATTTGTGTATTTTTTATGATAACAAATTACAATATAGAGAAGTTAACAATTCTTATTATTATAGAAATCAATAGGTATTTTATTCCCTCGTTTAAAGTTTTTTTTTTTTTCTTATTTATCAGTAAGATTAGATAACAGTATCGAGTTTTAAAGGACGTTGCTGATGATTACTGAGCTTCATAAAAATTTTTTTTGCTTATTAAATTAAATGCATTTTAGACTTTAAGTTGATATTAAATTAAATATTTATTATATTTTCTAACATTCATATTTATTTTATATCCAGTATGGCTGTTACATTTCAAAACACAGTACTTTTTTTCAGTATTGTTTTATTTTTTGGTACTTAAAGTAAACAGTCCAAAATTTTTTTTTCTTTAAAATATTGATACTGCCATTCTAATACGATTTTATTAGAAAATTTAGAAAATTTTACAGCGAACGGTAAAAACGATTCATTTTTAACATTGATTGAATAGGATTTGACAGATGAAAATATTTATTTAAAAATAGTTATGAAACTATTTGACCTTTAAAATTTTAATATGACTTGCATAATATTGTTATAATTTTATTTTTCAAAAAATGTCAATTTGTCAAATTTTGTGGGATACACGGAAAAAAGAAAATTAGAAAAATTACAGTATATGATGCAACGTGTCGCTTCGTGATGAAAACTGGAAAAATTACAGTTTCAAATGTAATATTTACATTGATAACTCTGAAAATTAACATTCAAAGTTTGAATTTAGAAAAATGTTATATCAAACTGTAATTTTTCTACACAGAAAAAAAAATTAACTTGAATCAAGTAAATAATTTTGGAGAACTTTGTTTTCTTGGTTTAAGTAGAAAAATTCTTAAACTAAGAAGTTTTTCTTTTCTTAAGTAAATTTTACTTGATTCAAGACAATGAAACTCTTCAAAATTATTTTCTTGATTCAAGTTAAATTTTTTTTTTTGTGCAATTTTGATTTTACATTTTATATTTATTAATACATCTTCAATGCTTGAATCAATTTTTTTTAATTTAGTGTTAATTTTTTTTTTTGAGAAAAATTTAAAAAAATCTAAGAAATTTCAGTTGCTGTGTTTTTAAATGGTACAATAGCAATACTTCAGATAGTATTCTGTAAATATTAGTAAAACAAAAATTTTTTAAATTTATGAAAGTATTAAAAATTTTACAAATAAGAACAAAAATCATGTTATTAAACATAGATAAATAGATAAATAAATTAATTTGATCTCAGAGCAGAAGCTCTTTCAAAACAATCATTAAAATTACACGATTTTACAATATGCATAAAATAAAAAAAAGTAAAAATACGATTCATTAATCTAACACAAATTCAGTGCAAAAAAAACTATTATAGGTACTAGAAGTAAAAAAATCAGTAATTATTCTCCATTAAATAAATAAAACATACAATTAACAATAAAATTTTTTAATTTAACATTCAAAAAACAAAAGTAACTTTTTTCCTCCGTGTATGATATAATATAGCATATAGATGATCTTTATTAGATTTAAATTAAACACGACACTCTCCTTTACATACCACATTCTCCACAACAACAAGATGTCATTTGCGTATATAAGCAAACCCCTTTCGCCGGTCCCGTATATAATAATAAAGAAAGCTATTGTACAAGATACCTCATTGTAAATAGAAATATAAATATATATATAAATTTTTTTTTTTATATTTATATATATATATATATATATAGCAAAAAAGTAACACGTTTGGACATGCACTTAGCCGATCCATCGTGGTGACGAGACTGCGTTAAAAGGGCCGGCGAACGTTTGCGGTGCCGGACCGGTCGTTCGACCGGCCAAAAGGCAGAACTCATCGCCAATACCAGAGAATCTAGCCTGTGAGATATCGGTCGCGACGTCACAAGTTAGGGTCTCAGGGAACCGGCGAAGCGGCAGGCTTATTTATATAGCCTGCTCGCCATTGCCCTTCTCTTAATCCTGATTTTCATACTTATCATTACATCCTAATCATCTTTTTTCTTCTTACATTATTTTTCATACACAATCATACTAATAGAATAATAACAGGAACATTTTTTGTTAATAACAATAATAATAATAATAATAATAACAATAAATTATTTTTATTATACTAAAAATACATTGAATTAAAAATTGTATTAAATATTATTATTATTATTATTATTTTTATTATTATGAATTAAACTCAAATTTACTCAGTCTTACTAAAAGTCACACCGCACTCATTACACTCGACAAGTTCCTTTATAATAAAAATGATAATTTACTGACAATAATAATAATTATTGCTATTATAATAATAACAATAATTATTTTTATTATTACTATTCTTCCTTTGGCAGCAATTAAGTATTCCATGTTGTCTTCTTCTTGAGATGTTTTTGTATGTGACGTTGTAGCGCCGACGACCGGGAAAGTTAGCAAGCTGTACAGTGAACTTCATATCTGCAGGTGCAATTACCCACTATACAACCTACTACCTCACCCAGGCATCGTCGCAGTTTAAATATGCTTTTACTGGTAATAATCGTCATCATCATCATTATAAATTTACAATTTTTCATTTTTATCATATAATGTTATGTTTAATGGTAAAAAATTATGCATCAAATATTTAAAGGATTCTATACACTCAGAAGGCCAAAAAAGCCATTTATTTTTTATTTTTATGAAGTGACCTTTCAGTTGATGGATATAAAAATTTATATACTTGCAGTAATGACTTTTAACTTTAATTATGAGTTCTTGTTTTTTTTTTTTTTTTTTTTTTTTTTTTTTTTTTTTTTTACATGGAGAAAATAAAGTAATTGTAATTATTATTGTTCTTTTATGATATTAATTACACAGAAAAAAAAAATTTCTTGGACCAAGAAAATTGTAAGGAAGATTGAAGTTATTTTGGAGCAAGAAGAAATTTTCTTGGCTTAAAAAAATTTAACTTCGTTCAAGAAATTTTCAATCTTCCTTAAAATTTTCTTTATTTCTGTGTGGCTGTAGAATGTTATTGATTAAAATCTTATTATAGTTTTTTAAATACACAAAATGAAGCTATTACTTGTAATATGATTTTAGTCAATATTAATCAAAATTATTTAAATTTCTTCGTGTACAAATAATGATTTTTCTTTAGTTTCAATCATCAAAATTTGAAAGTCTTATTAATATAAATAATTAACTAATAATGAATAGAAGAATTTATGAAAATATCTATTTTTGACAAAATGTATTCATAAAAAATTTTTAAAATTCCAATGAAAATTTTATCCTTGTTTATAAAAATATTTATCAAAATTAATTTTAATAATTAATATCAATTACTGATAAATGGAGTTAAAAAAATTAAAGACTAATCAGTCGTTATCAATAAATCTTGCTCATCGATTTTGACAATACAGTTTTGATAAAAAGTAATTTAAACTTTTTGGTCTCAGCTTCATCAAAGTGCGACGCGCTTCGATTAGGCTTTACAAATAAAAATCTATCTCTAAAAACATTTGTCCGATTGACATAGAATTTTTTAAATACAAGTACATTATAAAAATGAAATAGTTTTTTTTTTAATTTTAATTCTAAGTGCGTACAATCCCTTAAAATGTCTAATCAAAAAAATCTTTAAACTTGAAAAAAAAATAAAATTTCTAAAAATTTATTTATAATAAAAATAATGTAATATATAATGAGTAATAATAACAGCGATTTCATGTAACAGTGTGAATCTTGATAAGTGTGAACATTTCTTCCTCATCATAATGACAGCACAAAGCAAAACTGTAATAACAAAAGAAAACAAAAGATAATAAAATAATTTACAGGTTAAAAATGAAAAATAATTATAACTATAATATAATAATAAAAAATAAAATAAAAATAATAGCAATAATTGCTGATAGATCTCGATGAAGTATGATATGAGCAATGCAATTTGAAGATGATCCTACTTGCCTTGTAATATGTATACAGAATTACATAGATTTAATTAAATGAATATATAAATATATATATATATCATGGAGCTGGACGTTTAGACGTGATATAAGAGATATATGTATATATCAATCTTAAAACGCCGGCCTGACTACATGTACCGGTAGATAGGAGCTTGCGGTATGCATATAAAATAGCCCACAAGTTCGGATCTACGGGTTAGTGTCATCAAGTAGCTGCTTCTCTTGCAAGTGTGTGCATTAGCGAGCCGTCCACAGATTGACGACTGGATTACTATTATTAATATTATTATTATTATTGTTATTAATGGTACAGGTATATATAACATATATTTATATTATATATACACTGTGCGTATATGAGCAGTCTTGAATTCTCAACTCGTCTTATGTTGAAACGGTGTGTCATATATCTCCAGGGGGAGTGTAACGTCGCCACTCGCCAGGTGCTGTCAATTCAGGTTCAACGAGACTCCCCATGGACTGTCGTATATGCCAGGTCACCTGAAAGCAATAAAAGAGAAATTTCATTCACTGTGACATTTATTATTTCATATGGTCTATGTTCACCCAGAGCTACTCGTCTCACGCAAAATTATCATCATCCTTTATACAACACACTCATTTATTTAATCCGCATAAGCCAGTGCTTAATATCTTCATACATCGTATTGTAGTTTTTTTTTTTTTTTTAATATTAATTTTGGTGTAAAATATTTTTGTTAATTAATTATTAACTTCATCAAACTTTGAAAAAATTATTAATATTAATATATATAAAAATAGTATATTGTAATAGAATTTATTTGAAGAGTTGAGTTTCAAAAGAGTATCTTTTCATTTTTTATTAATCGAAACAAAAAACTGGTAACGAATGATTTTATTGAACTTTTTCAATTTAGCTACAAAGTTCTATCGGTTATAAAGCTACAATTCAATTTTCATTTAGAAATATTTATTATTCTTGAAGTACTTAATATTTAAAAGATCAAAAGATTGTTCTTTTAAAATATGAAAAGGTACCCTTTTGAAAATCAGCTCCTTATTTATGGTTTAAGATTAAAAAATTTTTACAGGAAAAATTAGTTCAAATTAATAAACTGCGTTTTAGATAGATAGATTTTATTTACATTAATTAGCGTAAAATCTATCTATCTATAAACTATGTTTAATAAAAAATAATTTAATGAACTATGTTTTGTTTAAATAAAACAAAATTTGAAGCCAAATATAAAATTACATTGGCTTAAAAATTAAAAATTATATCGTATAGACCAAATAATTTTTTTTTCTTTTTATTTATTCCAATTTTTACAACGTTTCGTCAGAATAATTCTGACTTATTCAGGTAACCTATGAGTAAAATTGAATAAAATTAATTAAAACAATTAAAATTAACTTATTAAAACACACGCACAAGTTACCTGAAGAAGTCAGAATTATACTGACAAAAATACAGCAGTGTCTTGCGTCAGCTATGCGTTCTAAAACTTATAAATGCTATTTGTAGTCACATGTACGATTTAAAAAAAAAAAACAATTTTATTATTCAAGGGAGATCCTTTTAAAGTTTTTATTAATTTAACCAAAAAATTAGAAAAATATTAAAGTTTAAACAATTTTAAATAATTCTAGATAGAAAAACCGAACTGTTTTTAAACTACTTTCGTTGAAATTTAATTTTAAAGAGCGACAAAAAGCTAGCGGAAGTTATACATGGAATTAAATGGACAAACTTCGGAAACTTATGTAATTATTATTTAAATTTTCATAATTTCACAAAATTTTTTAACTTTAAATTTAATTTTTGTTTACATCCTTTTCCTACACAGAAAGAAAAAAAGTCTTGAGTCAAGCGTAAATTTTTTAAAATCAGGAAAATCTTACGGAAGACTGAAAATTTTTTGAATAAAGTTAAAATTTTTTAAGCTAAGAAAATTTCTTCTTGCTCCAAAATAACTTCCTTTAATTTTCTTGGATCAAAAATTTTTTTTTTCTATGTATGCGATACTATTGTTACAGCTAGACTTTTTTCGAGAGCAAAAATATATAAGGGCTACAATAATGTAAAACATTTTGCATCATTGTGCGTAACAAAATTTTTCTTTTTTTCTTCCCTATCAAAATATCTTAACTATTTATTTTTTCAGTTTGTCATTATACACAGAAAAAAAAATTAATTTGAATCAAGAGAAAAATTCTTAAACCAAGAAAATAATTTTGAAGAGTTTCATTGTCTTGAATCAAGACGAAAAATTCTTGAATCAAGTAAATTTTGTTTCTGTGTAGTTTTGATTAAAACATTGTCATATTATACGAGTTTTTATTGTAAATTTTTGTGTATATAGATACGTATTTGTGTTTTATATGTATAAAAAATATATAAAGAATAAATGAGTGTCCCTAAAGGGTCACGCCAATGGCTAAATAAGCCAGTGTAAAGTGTATGAAGAAAAGGGCCACTTTTGATGGCAATGGCCGAAGAGTAGGAGTGCATAACAGCGAATAAAATAAAAAATAAACAAATTATAATAATAATAATAAGGAAAAAAAAAAGTTAGATCTTGGAAGAGAGAAGAACAAGAGGATGATGAAGAAGAATAAGAAGAAATAGAGGAAAGCAAATAAAAAAAAAATAATAGAAGGTATGAGAAGAGTATAGAAGGAGCAGGAGAAGTTTGCAGTGTAGAGCTGTTGTAAAAATCTCATGGTTGCAGCAGAACCGGCGTTCTTGGTTCTTTCTTCTTGTATATATATATATATATATATATATATATATATATATATATACGTAGACAGTGTAATGGCCTCACTGGGCATTTTGCCTTCGGCTACTCGGGGAATAAGGGCCTCTTTCCAATTGACCGATTAGGTGCTGGTCGCGATATGCATCACGATACAGACTCTTACTCTTTTCCTTCTTCTCATCCTTTTATTTTACTCTAACTTTCTTATATGTATATATATTTGACTTTGTTCTTGTCTTATTTAATTCTTCTCCGTCCTAACATCAGCCAGAATGCTTTTAAACAACTTCTACAACACACCCCATGAAAATATATCTGAGTTGAACATATATAAGACTACTAGAATCTCTTCTGTCTGCCTACTCGTTCCTATACTAATACTAATGCTCATACTACCACTCTTCTCAAAAGTCCCTCATTATTATAGATATAAAACGTTAGTTCCAGCTCATGAAGACGACTACGACAAAAATATAAAGAAGAACCAGAACCGAGAATGTATTATTGTTATTAATATTTTTTTACAATTGTTGTAATTACCTAACGTGATTCTTTAGCATAAATACAGTGCTGCCCTATAATTTTAGATAAACTAGAAGTCTCACGGTATTAAAATATGAAGGATGAAGAGCTAAATTAAATTATAATATTTATATGTTATGAGAATTTAAGTTTCTTCGAGTAACTAATGAAAAAGTTTAAATTTTTGTAAAAATTTACTAGTTTTTATTATTTTTAATGGTTTTAATAATAATTTTTTTTCCTTAGAAGAAATGTTGGTAAAAAATTTTAGACACAAATAAAAATAAATTGATTTCATTTATAAAAAATAATTATTTTGAAGAATTTTTTTGTTTTGATTCAAGCAGAAGTTTATTGAATTAAAAAATTTTTTTTGATTTACAAATTTTTGCTTCATTCTAAATAAAAGATGAGAAAGTTTAAAAAATTTTACACCTTGTAAAATTGAGATAAAAATTTCTACAAAGAATTAAGACTCCTTTTTACACTATATTTTACTAAAGCACTAATGGCCTCATTTAAAATAAGATTACTCTAATTTATAAAATACTCATATACAGATAAAAAATATATACAAAGACTATAATACATAGAAAATAAGTAAAGACGTGTATAAATTTAATTTAGTTGATTTAACGGCTTAGGGATGAGTGATTAATGCTAAAAGAATGTGCAAAAGAAGCCCCATCGTAATCGACGTTTATATCATGTATAATATATAATAATCTGTAGTAAATACTTATATACGTGAACGTTGACTAACTCCAATTAAACGAGTTTTAAGCACAAAATTTATGCCAGTTACATACAATATAAGTATATATACATATGAGTGACGGGTAAAAGTAGGGTGTCGAGCAGTGACAGTGTGGGTGATAACTAAGTTTTGCTGACTAGCATTTAAACACTAAATTCTATCTAGATTCAGGATCCAGTGATGAACATATATTTATGACATATATGTATATAATAAAACATATAGAGCTTAACTCTTACTAAAATGTGGGATAACTTCTGGTGGGGGATGACGAGACTCTGAGAACCTTCATCTACTAAGGAGGGGTATGACGGGTAATCACAGGGGCGTTGAATTAGGGAGTTAGGGCGAAGTATGAGGGGGCGAGGGAGTTGTTTTAAGTGGGGAAAATGAGGGTTCCGAGATACAACCGCCGCCATATTATATTTAGCAGAGATCCACGCTCTATTCGTACATCGTGTGAATGAACTTCATATTCAGGTGCATTATATTATAACATGCGAATATTAAAAAAAAATAAATAATGATAAAAATAATTTATTTTAAATCAAGACATTGTAATAAACCGAAAGTAAATTCGCTGTGAATTTTCACTTCCATAACTCGGAGTACCGGAATGAAGAAAGAAAACACTTTCCATACACGGAAAGAACAAGATGACACTGGATATCATCCCAGATTATACTTAGTAATATCTGTGGAGAAAAAAATTTTAGATAGTAACTAGTATAATCCAGATTATACTGAGTAATATCTGGATTATAGTCATTATAATCTGGATTATAATCATTATAATCTGGATTATAGTCATTATAATCTGGATTATACTCATTATAATTTGGATTATACTCATTATAATTTGGATTATACTAGCTACTATCTGAAATTTTTTTTCACTTAGTATAATCTGGGATGATATCCAGTGTCATCTTGTTCTTTCGGTATATAGAGTAAATCTGGATTTTAAAAATTTTTTTTAACTGAAAAAAATTTTATAGACCAAATTATTAATAAAATACTCCAAACCATTTATTTGTCTCAAGTTTAAGTTTGCAAATATTAATTATACTTTTTCAAAAAATTTAATTTATTTTGGAACATTGAACCAAATTTTAATAAAGATTATTTTAATTTCAAGTCTTATTGATAAATTTTAACGTAAAAAGAAAAAAAATAAATAAATAAAAGTACTACATTTAATAAAATAAAATTAATTAATTTAATATTACTAAAATTAGAAAACACATGGCAATTTCTAAATTTTTTACATTGTTATTATTATTATTGTTATATTAATAATAATATAACAATACGCCTCTAACTCTCGACGCATACAATAAGTTCACGTTATAAATTATATATATAATATTTGCTGCTATTCAGTTTACAGAATGTGCATAATAGAGAATTTTGATTCTACGGAAAGGAAACCGCATTATTTCAAAAGACTATGGTTTACTGTTATATATAATATATATGCTTATATAATATAACATATAGATAAATGTGTAAAGATAAAAAATATGGTTAGTGAATAATATTTTGTTTCTTTTTTTTTACAAAGCACTATATAAGGATAAAGACGTTTTTTATTTTCTTTGTCTTTAACATTCGTTTTTTCATTCCATCAGTTTCATTTTTATTTTTTTGCGTTTTTTATTATTATTGTACGTAGTAGTTTTTTTTGCAGCGCTTTTAAACTGTATGTACAAGTGCTCTGTGTATGATAGTAGTACGGCGGTTACCGGTACTTGGAGTAAAATTTATCCGAGACTGCAATAAGCTTAAAGTGGGCACGAGCGAAGTAAAGAAATAAAATAAAAGTATAGAGTGAGTAAGTGCAGATGTGTTACCCTGGCAACCCGAATATAAACTTTTCTCTATTTCATATTATATATGTGTAAATAAAATATATAATAAATTTTAAGAAATTTATCGATCGATTTTTACACTCGTATGCTGTTTTGTAAATGGAAATTTGAACAGAACGAATAAATTATCTGTCTAGGTTTGATTTTATAAAATAAATTGGTTCTGAGCTACACTGATAGAAGGATTTATTTTATTTATTTGAAGACAATTATTTTATTTAATAAATATTTTGTTGAATAAATTTGCTTATAAACAAAAATCATTTTTATAAATTATTTGCATTAATTATATTACATTATAATAACGTTTATTGTAACATAACAAATTCTATCACAGCGCATAATTATCTTTTATATTTTTTAATATTAAAAATGTTAATTTATTTAGTGAATTAATTTATTGTCATATATTCCAGCTAAAGGGTTATAAAAAATGTCAAAATAAAATTGCTATTTTTGCTTTTGATATTAAATAAATAAATAAATATTTGTTAACAGTTAATAAAGCTTATTAAATATAAACAAATCCTTCTACCAGTGCAAAAAATATTAATTTACAATTAAAAATATAAAGAATAAAATTATGAAAGAGAATAAAATGATTTAACATGTGCAGAATTTTAAAATTAAATTAAAATTAAAACTTTTTTTTATTTTTTTTTTTTCCCAATGCGAATCATGACACTCATTTTCTGTAGACCAGATGTCTAAATTTTCAGTAATAGTAGAAATGTACTAGCTTTTAAAATTGTGCTTAACTTTTATTACTTGGGTTTAAGTACTCTTTCGCTCCAAAAGTCTAATCTGTTGCTGTAAAGAGCCAAGGACATCACTATCTTAAAACTTCAAATGTTTTCTTCTTGAAAAATATTACATAGAAAAAAAAAACTAAAAGCAGAAGTTTTAATAGAAAAATAAAAAAGTAATTGCTCTCAATATTATAGCACACATAAAAATTTTTAATATAAAAACGATTTTTCTACGTACCATTAAATTTATTTAAGAGAAAAAATTTTTAAAATAAAAAAATCATTTGAAAGATTTTAATTATTATTTTGAATCAAAGTAAAAAATTCTTTTAATTAAAATATCGTTAATTTTTATCTTTAACTTTGATTAAGAAAATTTCTATTTAATTTTTTAGATTTTTTCTTTTAATTAAATTAAGTTTCCTTTTTATATCAATCTATTAATTAAAATTTTTTTAATATAAACTTTTTATATTATTAAAACTCATTACTTTACTTCATCAATAAAAAGTCGATAAATTATCAAAAAATTAATTATTTTACCTAAGAATAAAAAATCTGGAAGAAAATAGTTGTTAACAATAGACATTGTTTAATTGAAGCTCCTAAACTTTGATATTAAACTTTTTTATCATAATTTACAATAAAGCGATGTAATTGTTTGAGCGAACTATTGAATATAATAAAAGATCAAAAGGCAAGGTAGTCTAACAGCAATATATATGTCTACATACAAGGGAATAACAAATGGCTTTATAAAATCCTGGAGACAGAATCTGATGATGATCTAGTAGAGTGTAAAGACGGATAAAATGGAGGAAAAAACATGATCCTTAATTTATTATAAAAAAAAAAGAAGAATAAAAAGCAGTGAATAGTGAATAGTAAAAGGAAGCTGTGGTGGTGCAAAAACAAGTGTTAGGTATAATATATATATAACTATCACATAGAAAAAATAAATTCTTGAAAACAAAAAAAAATTCGTGAATTAAAAAAAAAAATTTATGCAGAGAATAATTATTTTGGGCACAATGAAAATTTCTTGAATTTTAAATATAAGTAATGTCCTTTAGATAACTTTGGATAATTTTAGATAATACTAGATTGCTTAAAACAATCTCAAATAATTTTTTGCTACAACTAGTGTATACACAGAAAGAAAAAAAGTCTTGAGTCAAGCGTAAATTTTCTTAAATCAAGAAAATCTTAAGGAAGATTGAAAATTTCTTGAACGAAATTAAATTTTTTTAAGCCAAGAAAATTTCTTCTTGCTCCAAAATAACTTCGGTCTTCCTTACTATTTTCTTGGTTCAAGAAATTTTTTTTTTCTGTGTATTGTTAATTTTATTTATCTCTGATAATTACAGAAAAACTTTATAATTCAATACTATTAATCTTTGTAAATTATAAACATACATTACTAAGTTATAAACTTACTCAACAACTTTAAATGTAAACTTGTATTGCGCACTTAGTTTAACTTAAATAATTGTTAAACAACTGATAATTCAACTTTGTGTTATATTTCAGAGTCCCTGTTATTGGCCATTTAGCTGTTGGGTTGTGTAAAAAGAAAATAAATAAATAAATAAATACTTGTACAACAAATGGAATCTTAAAAACCATTTTATACATAAATAAATGAAAATTTTCAAAAAAAGCCCTTCGCTCTTCGATAAATAATTAAATTATTTTTTTTTTTTAAATTATAACTTATACATGAACAAAACATGTTTGAAAATTAACTATCAACCGCTCTTAAGCCAAAACTAATTTGGCATTCCTCATTGATTTTTTGGTTAAAGTAAAGCGTTTTTTTTTTCTGTGTATGGTATATACCTAGACCTAGAGCCCCATACACCATGGGCCATAGTCAAAAAGACTAGAAAAAGACTAGCACTTGCAGAGAGAGATCTATCTCCGCCCACTGCCTAGACCAGTTCAACCAATGAGTGCCACGCATTCTAGTCGTACTGAGCCGATAGGCTCGCGACCGTCACGGCCAAATAATGCCACGGGTCCCCCTTTCCTCGAGGGGGGTGGGCCAACGAGACACTCGACTCCAAATCTAAACTTTACTTTTATTTATTTTTCTCTACTTCACTGCTGTCCTGCGTGCAGACACTCCAGACTGCATCCCAGTTTTTATTTACCCCTTTTAAGGGGTTTTTTTAAGCTGCAATTATAATTTAAATTTCTGGCTCGTTTTATCTCTGGATACAGATTTGACGTAATACGTAATTTGTAATTAGTTATTCTAATTAGAGTTATATTAATTATTTTTTATAATATCATTTTTATGCAGTTAAATTTTTTATTTTTTAAATTCAAAAAATTCAAAATTTATTACATTTTTTTCACTAACTTTGTGAAGAAAAACAATTTGGAAATTAGATATGTTTTCAAACAAAAATTTTATAAATTATAATATTATAAAATATTTTTCTTCTCAATTATTTTCTTGAGCGAAAAAAAAATTTTTTTTTGACAAGAAATTTTACTTATTCCAACAAAATTAATTCTCTTGCTTTAAGAAATACGTATCTTGACCCAAGAAAATTTATTTAAGTCAAGAAAATCTTCTTGTTTTGAGAAAATTCAACCTCTTACTCCAAAAAATTAAATATCTCGATAGAAGTAATTTTTTATTGATATTTTTATTGATTAACATGTCAAATGAAAAGATCAAATAATGTTAAATCATTTTTTTTTATTCAATATGTATAATTGCACGCTAAAAAAATATAAAATGGGTATCAAATATTCAAGTGAAAAAATCAAGAAATTTTTTTTTTCTGTTTAATAAATATTGATTTTTACGTACTGAATAAAAAACAAGTTCGAATTTTGAGCTTTTTCCTCAAAAATTTTTGTAAACTCCAAGTTTCATAGAATTTTTAAAAGAACTATGTTTAGTAAAATAGTAAAATAAAAATTTGAACTTTAGATTTCAAAATTAAATTTTTTAATTCGCATAATATGAAAAATATATCATTAATTTTATTTTATCTGTTCATTTTAATATTAAAAATACTGAAAAAAAAAAATTTACTAAAAAATAATTACGAGACAAATTTTTTTTAAGTTAAAAAAATTTTTGCTTAATTCAAGACAAAAAAAAATTTCTTCAAAATGATTTTTCAGAGTTTTTTTTAACTCGCTAAGGAAAATTGAAAATTTTTTTTTCTTCAGCGCAGTTTTAAAATATACTAAAAAATTCTAGGAGACTTTTTGAAAATTCTGTTTGGAATTTATAATTTTTTTTCTGATGTACTTTATTAAAATTTACACTATAAAAACTTTAAACAATATCTAAGATCCAATAAAATTCTTTTCCTCTTCACAATGACAAAAGTTAAATAAAATAAAACAAAATTTATTATTTCTAGTTATATTTAAGATATTTACTAGTGCAATTAAATGTCTCCAGATTAAAACAGTCATAGAAGTTACTTAAAGTTTAATTTATATGTCTTGTATGTTCGTAAAGTATATATTTCTCTGATATAACGTAGAGTTTTGTAGGAGATAAAAAAGACGAGCGGAATTTTACGAGTGCCATTTTGTCAGTTTTTGACATTTATATACTTTGGGGAGGATATATAATAGAAATAAAAATGTAATTTATATACAAATACAGTTTCGGTAGTACTAACTGTATTATTACGTGCAATGTGGATGGATATCTTCTTATATTGCAGCCAAGTGGATAATTTACAAGTTCTGCAATATATTCTGCTATATATACTACTTGTATATATAGATAAATTATAAGCTGCTATTACTCATAAAATAAAGACCAATTTACAAGTACTCGGGCGATAGATCACAGCTTGTAACATGAATTGTAATTAGATATATGTAATGTACGTGTACGAGGGTATTGTTAATAACGAGTGAATAATTTTAGAGTATTTTTGAAGATCATATTTTAAAAAAAAATAAATTGAACTCTTTCAAAGGGATATTTTGTAAGTTTTTACGGAGACAAAAACTGAATATTACTTCACGGTTAAAGAAGACATCTCTAATGATTAATGATAATAATCAATTGAATTTATTGTTTTATATAAAGAGGGACATAATAAAAAATTAATTATAATTTTATTGAAGATATTGAAAAAAAATTTTTTTCGGAAATTAACGTTAAGAAGAAAATCAAAGCAAATTTTTGATGCAATTTAAAATGTAAAATGAGGATCATAATCAGATTAAAATGTTAACAACACGCAAATATCCTATTTATTACTTTATCAATAATAAAATTTCCGCCTGCTAAATACTATTAAATATAGTAATTAATCCAAAGCTGAAAATAAAGGAAGGTACATACTAAAAAGAAGAGGCGTTGATAAAGTATAATGAATGGAATACAATCTCCTGAAATAAAATGAGAAAAGCGTACGTCGGAACACTCAAGATTTTTTTTTTTTTTATCGTTAAAAGTCTTTTACTTATTAAAAAAGCGGCTATTATTATTTTTGTCTACATTGATCCACTTGAATATTTTATACAATCAGCCCGGGACGGTATAGAATATAAAACAACGGATTTTAAATGTACAACGAAATAATACCTTTCAAAAATAAGCTCCATTAATATTTATGCATACATATTCGTACTCTAAAAAATCTCGGTCAGAACTATTTTGGGTTATCTTAATTTTTTTTCTTTTAAGTAAAATAAAATAACATATTTTTTGATGTCTTGAGTCTTGAGTCAAGTCTTGAGTCAAGCGTAAATTTTTTTAAATCAAGAAAATCTTAAGGAAGACTGAAAAGTTAAAATTTTTTAAACTAAGTTAAGATTTTTTAAGCCAAGAAAATTTTTTCTTGCTCCAAAATAATTTCAGTCTTCCTTAAAATTTTTTTGGTTTAAGAAAAAAATTTTCTTTTCTGTGTATATTTGATCATCCGTCCGTAGTAAAATAAGGCCTATTCTTAAGGTTTTCGAAAAAATTAAATTTTGTGTTTATTTATCGTAAAAATTACCATTACTCCATTATATTTTATAGCTAATGTATTAATTTAAAAATTAATGATACATTGCAATAATTAAATGGAATATTTTCGATTTTTTTTTTAAATTTCCCTTATTACCCGCCGGTACTTTATACCAAAGTTATAAAAATTCTATTCATGAACAGTTTATATACATAAGATGCAAACGATGTTTAATATTGTGAATGTACATATACATAAATAAAAGTTAAGTTTTAAAAGAAAAGTAAAAGCTGACGTAAATAAAAAATGATAAACGTGTATGGTGTATGGTGAGTGACGGAGCATATAATATACGCGCAATAATACTGACCCAGTCAACGTTTTATCAATGACATATATAAAATAAGACGTGTCGTTTGCGCACTTAAAATACACCCACGGATGTGTAATAAATTCTTAATACACATAATATAATATATAATATATATCTTCTCATTGTAATGCTTCAAGTATTAAAGTGATTGTGATTAATTTGACGTTTATATTTTATTAAATAAATTTATCACCTTGAATTTTCTATTCAAAAATTGTTGATGACTAAAATTGAAGTTTTTCATTGAAAATCGAGAATTTAAACTTTACATTAAAATAATTATATTTAATTGAATTGAGATTGAGTGAATTTGCAAATATGTATGGGTATGCATAGATATATGTGGTAGTATGGGTATTGTGTACTGTGTATTATATATGTTGCATGGTCGCTAGTTCTAGTATCCCAAATCCCAGATGGTTGCATGACTGCCGAGCATGCACTCTATTACAGCTATACCAACAATTTACAAGCTACTGTGTATTTGCTTTGTTCCTCGACTCGTGAACCGGTAGTCGACTCGGTTGTATCTTGTATCTCATCATATCTCTTGTATATTAGAGAGCTAACTATCCCCAAGACACGTGTTGAACACATAGTGCTCATTCATTATTTCAATCTCATAACCTTTGAACTGTAAATTTTCCTAATTTAACAAAATTAGAAGTTTAAATATGTGCTTGGTAATAATAGGTGAGGTATTTTTAAGGTAGAAATTTTTTAATTATCATAAACAAAAAATTAATTCTTGACTACCCTTGTAAAGTTTTTTCGGAATTTTCTCTGACTTATCTTGAGTTCTAAAGACTTGTTCAGAGTTTTTGAGAGAAAAGTCCGAAAAATTTTTACCAGGGCACCCAGAAAAAATTCTCTTGAATCAAATATATTAACGGTAAAAAGAAAACTTGAAAAATTACAGTATAAAATGTAAAATCGCTGTCGTAATCAAAACTAGAAATATTACAGTTTGAAATAACATTTTTCTAAATTCAATTTTTTAATTTAATATTCAGAGCTTTCAATGTAAATATTACATTTTACACAGAAAAAAAAAAATTAATTTGAATCAAGAGAAAAATTCTTAAACTAAGAAAATAATTTTGAAGAGTTTAATTGTCTTGAATTAAGACGAAAAATTCTTGAATCAAGTAAAATTTATTTGAATCGAGAAAAATTTCTTAGTTTAAGAATTTTTCTACTCAAATCAAGAAAATTAATCTTCCAAAAAAAAAGTTATTTCTGTTTAAAATCGTTTGGACTAAAAAGAAAAACTTTTTTTCAACCAAAAATAACCATATCTTCAATATAACGACAAATAAAAAAAAATTTCTAGACATGTTTGCAGACAAACAACTATTAAAAATCGATAAAAAACTCAATTTATCATAAACCTTATAAAATAAGTCTCTTCAAAAGACACTAAAATTTATAAATACAATATTTTAAGACAGATACTTTTGAGTTATATTCGCGTGTTTAAACAAGAAGATTGCGATGCACGAACTTTGAATATCCATTATGCAAACTATATATGACACAAATAAGTTTTATTTAATCGGAAAAGATATAAGTCGGCATCATTCAGAGAGAAAGACAATTTGATGGACATATATGCATATGTGATATGTGATAGATGATAATACGACCCCAAGAGAGTCAGATGTGCGTGTAGAAGCTGAAATTCTTGTCTTTGCTCAGAGTACACCTCATATCAGAAATACACTGATGTATAGATGTGTGTATCATAATAAACATACTAGCAATATACATATATATATAGCGAGTAGGTTATTTGCTTGCAACACAAGTCGGGTATTGATCTCTTAGCCGGAACTAGTTTCCGTTTCCGTGTTTCCGTCCGTCGTTTCGCTATATATAGGTAGTGTATATATATATATATATATCATATCAGGTACTATCGAGTCGTCTAGCTGTATAGCACGTTTAGCTCCATTCGCCCTTCGAATAAATGCCGGTGTGCAACACACGACTCAGTACACACGACTCACTACATTTACATGGATCTACACAGAGTTACATTTATATATATGTATAGAAAGGTCGAGGACCTTGGTGGTGGTGGTGGCGGTGGTACTGCTGCTACTATGTCGGGGTGTTTCACCTCGACAACTCTCTTATTATTTGAGGAAGCGAGAAAGAGATGAATGAGGTAAGGGAGGAATAGGAAACTCAACAACTAGGCAAAAGGATCATACACCCGAAAATGCAACCTACCCAGACGGGGTATTTCTGACGGTGTTGGAGTAGACGGGGGGATGAGGGAGTGCCGATGGCGGTTGTCAAGTCGAAATATATATTGTAAAAGGTGGGTGTATATTATATTTCGATGTAGGTGTTTCATCATTTCTATGTATATATTACACTTCCTCCATTAAATGTATTTCCATACATAACAATAAGACTTTCGGCAAACTCATTTTTAATTACTATATGTAAATATGCATCAATGATCTTCCTAAGATACATACTAATTATCTGATTTATAAATTGTACATAAATAATTATTGTATAATTTTATTTATTATTTCGGTGGTTATTCTGCCATGAATTTATGGTAATTTTGATAATTGATTTTAATTTCATTGCCAACTTCTTGTTCTAAGAAACTTTCATGAATATTATTGCATTATATTAATTCTCAAACAAGTTATATATAAACGCAAGGAAACTTAATAAGTTAAGATGAGAAAGTTTCTTTGTTTTATTTATCTTTTAATTTTTTATTCAGTACATTGCTAATTTTTTTAATGAATTAAATATATATATAAATAAGAAAGATGGGAAAAGCTTATGCTGATAGAAAAATTAAGTTGTTTTTAAAAAAAAAAAATCTTTGAGCAAGTAAAGGTCAATATTTAAGTCGAGAAAAATTATGATACTGAAAGTAATAGATGTCTGACAATTTTTTTAATTTTTCTTCATAAAAAATGTTTACAAAAAAAAATCTACTTATAGAAATTTTAAACAAGTACAAGTGCAATTTTTTTAAAAGATTTTTTCTGCATAAATTAATTTATTTTTTCCAATAAGTTCAAAGAATTTCAAACTTGATTCAAGAAATTTTCAGTCTTTCTTAAGATTTTCTTGATTTAAGAAAATTTACGCTTAACTCAAGGCTTTTTTTCTTTCTGTGTAGTAATCTAAAAACTAATATTAAATTAACACTACAGTGATACAATTTGTAAAAAATTGAACCACTTTTAAAATGCAATTTCAGTATTATTTACAAAACATTTTTTCCATGTGACTTAAGATTTTTTCTCTTGACTCGTTAATTTTTTCATGAGTGCATTAATCATCGATTAACTCTTTATTATTAGACAGACTTATAATACGATAATTTTATAACCTTTAGTGATGCCTTATTTACGCTTAATAAGATAATTATTTCTATAGAAAATTTAATTACTGAAGCAATTATTCTATAACCGGGAGTATAAAAACATTTTAATTGAAAAATTTAGCCGAAACGACGGAGTTATTAAATGAAACGACTGAAGACCAAATTAACCGTAAAAATAAAATAAAAAATAGTATATTTTTTTATAACTAATGAAAGATTAGTGGAAGCAAATGACGATAATCAGTTAAAAGAGTTTGTAAAATTTTATTATCGTAAATAACCGGACGGGTGAATAGAATGCTGCAGTAAGTTAATGTCGTTTACGATATATATCGTGATATGGGATTTAAACGTCGATAGCCTACGCATGATTGCACTTTGAAATGAATCAAGTCGATTGTGCAGCAGTACACGACGTAAGGGACGTCGGGACAGTATTATATACTGCGTATGTGTATATATATGTGTACGTGGGAGCGTGAGAGTAGAGGCGATAAACAGAAGGAGCAAGAGAGACAGATAGAGAGGATGAGAGAGTTAGACGAGAACAAAATGACACGAACAAAGGAAATGCGAACCGACGGGACGTGCCACTGGCCTGCTGCAAGTACCTACTCTGTTCAAAAGACTCTGCATGCATCCAACCATCCATCCACATATGTATATACACGTATGTATGTATGTATACTACTATTCTAAGCAATATAATACGTGTGCGTACGTGTACGACACATCAGAAGACACATACGTTAATCGGTGCTCAGCTATTGCGATTTATGCTCTCTCTGTCTGTCTGTCTGCTCACTATCCATCCAATAATATACTATGTACACCATGTGTAATGTCGGTGTCCCTTATTTCTTACTCATGATTATTGACAAGAAATTAACCAATTTACAAATACAAATATGTGTAACTTAATATGTTTGAATGTATTTGACGCGAGACACTACCGTGTTATTTTATATTTTTAGTTTTTATTGGATGTCCAGTCTAATACAACAATTTTTTCTCTAATTTTTCACAATATTGTTAGCCTGTATTTCTCTCCAGGCATAAAAAAATTATCTTCAATTCATATCTAAATTTTTCATTAAAAATAAATTTGACTGAAAAAATAATTCAGACGGCCCAGACCAGGACCGTTATTTTTTCAGTCAAATTTATCTTTAATGAAAAATTTAGATATGAATTGAAGATAATTTGTTTATGCCTGGAGAGAAATACAGGCTAACAATATTGCGAAAAATTAGAGAAAAAATTATTGTATTAGACTGGACATCCAATAAAAACTAAAAATATAAAATAATAATAATTTCGAAGAATAAAATAATACCATAGTGAATGATAATAATGCAATAATTTGCAGAAACGTATGGAAGCGTTGATTGGATGAATAATTTCTACAATCAAATAATAAAATCCATATATTTTACACAGACACCCAGAAACACGGTAGTGTCTCGCGTCAAATACATTCAAACATATTAAGTTACACATATTTGTATTTGTAAATTGGTTAATTTCTTGTCAATAATCATGAGTAAGAAATAAGGGACACCGACATTACACATGGTGTACATAGTATATTATTGGATGGATAGTGAGCAGACAGACAGACAGAGAGAGCATAAATCGCAATAGCTGAGCACCGATTAACGTATGTGTCTTCTGATGTGTCGTACACGTACGCACACGTATTATATTGCTTAGAATAGTAGTATACATACATACATACGTGTATATACATATGTGGATGGATGGTTGGATGCATGCAGAGTCTTTTGAACAGAGTAGGTACTTGCAGCAGGCCAGTGGCACGTCCCGTCGGTTCGCATTTCCTTTGTTCGTGTCATTTTGTTCTCGTCTAACTCTCTCATCCTCTCTATCTGTCTCTCTTGCTCCTTCTGTTTATCGCCTCTACTCTCACGCTCCCACGTACACATATATATACACATACGCAGTATATAATACTGTCCCGACGTCCCTTACGTCGTGTACTGCTGCACAATCGACTTGATTCATTTCAAAGTGCAATCATGCGTAGGCTATCGACGTTTAAATCCCATATCACGATATATATCTAAAAAAAAAAAAAAAAAATTCTGTGATAAATAATATAGTAACTGTGCAGAACACGTGTGTATATACAATGTTATATGGAATGATGGCTTTTTCATTGCGATCGATATGAAATTACGGTGGTTTCATGTATATTATTGTGTGATTAAGTATGTTCACCGCGGTCTTGTTCGCACCTCATGTGTGTATTTCTGGTATCTGTTTTATATTATATATTTATGTATGCCGTATTGTACGTCAGAATAAGTCCTTGTATTTTGTATTATTTATCTCGCCGTCTCTGTTTTAATTTTTGTATCGATTTAATTTTTATTTAAAAAACATTATTATAAAATGACACAATGTAAAATTTTGCATCATTTTATGCACAAGTCGCTTAAAACGATACATAATAACTACATATTTTTCTTGTGTCGTTTATAAGTCACCGTTTAATGTATTATACACAAAAAATTTATGCACAAAATTTTTTTGACGCAATGAGGGAAAATTTTTAACAAATTTTTATTAGCTTCGCCTGTATCTAGTATCTGTTCGTGATTCTTGTAATCTATATAATGATTTTCATATCAATAATTAAAAATGATAAACTTTGAAAACTCTTCTATTTCTATAGAATATAACTTTGAATATAATATTACGATCATCATTATGTATTAAAATGTAAACTATTATTTACTTCTTTTAATTATGACTTCTGAAATTTTTTCATAAATATACAGAAAAAAAATCTATTGAATAAATAGAGAAAAAAAATTTCAACAAAATATTTATGAAGACAGTAATTATAATTTTTTACTCCAAATAAAAATTTTACTTTGGACCAAGACTATTTTAATTTTCTTCTTTTATAAGTAAAGTTTTTTTTGTGAATGTATTAGTAAATATATACAGTTATTTGTTTGTGGATATAAATTTACTAAATTAAAAATAATTAATTTTTGAATTAATTGATTCATAAAATCAATCTATTAAAAATAATGAATTACTTTAGACAGTTTATAATATTTACAACATTGCTTACATTTGCACCGAATTTCCAAGTACGATTGCAATTTATCGGCATAAATATTTTCAGCCAGTCATTTCCCCTGTGTAAAAAAATTTTAAAGCCCGTGATATTTATATAAATGAACAAATAAAATGTAGAGCGATACGAAAAGTAACGCTGATATCAAATAAAATGAAAAATAAAATTAATCGCTGATAATATTATTATAAATTACGAAAAAGCTCTTACGAGCAAAAAATAATACATAAATAAGGAATTACAATGTGATTTCGTCAGCATTAAATTGAAATACTACGTATCATTTATTCGCGGCCTCGAAATTGCCAGTAGCCACACTATACACACATGTATATATATATATGTATATAGAGATATACTAGCCAGCACCTTGGAGATGTCAAGATGACGCATATATTTTTATTACGAGTAACATAACCGAGCGAAATAACACAAAAAAATATGAGCATGAAACCCTTATATATTTCAGTAGTATAACTCTGTTTTATGCGTCAATTAAAAAGACACAAATCACTGTCCGAGTGTAACTAAGCCCCCAAGAAAATAATAAAGAAACCCACTAGCATCTCACTTTTTGTTCACCAGGGAACTCTATCACTACTTTTTAACACAAAATGATATTTAGCTTCATTTCATGATACTGAAAATAACCATCAACACCGACATGCTATTGTCTTTTTGTCTGTATTACAACTATTTATTTCACTTTCTTTATTCTTTGTGATTTGTGCGAGAAAATTGTGAAAAATAATCTTGAAAATATTTTTTAATTTTCTACTTTTTGGCTCATTTTTTTTACTTATCAAAAAATTATTAATCTGTTGTCTTTGAATTATTTACAAACTTTTAAAAATTATCAGAGTTATAAAAATGACACTCATACAAAGAAAAAACAAATTTCTACTGCCAAGAAAATTTTATTTTGGAGCAAGAATAAATTTTCTTGACTCAAGAACTATGACTTTATTCCAGAAATTTTCAACCTTCCTTAATATTTTCTTGAACCAAGAAAATTACACTCCAGTCAAGATTTTTTTTTTTTCAGTGTAACTTTTAAAATTTTAATTCTTCTGTTATGAATTTTCTTTTGATACAAGTGATATAAAAACATTTTAAATATTTAATTTTTAAAAACGATGTGAATGTAATTTAAAAAAAAAAATTTTTTTTATCATGAAAATAATTTACTTTTATGACACTAGAAATCAGCAGAAACTTGAACAATTGTGGATTTTATTTATGAAACAGAAGTTAATAGGCATCTGATAATTTTTAGGATTTTTTAAATAAATAAATTATCATTAATAAAAAATTTGGAAATTTTTTAAAAACTGGAAGTGGAATTTTTTAACTAAAAATTTATTTTTAAAATAAAATTCTATTAATTCCTGATTGCAGTTTTATACTTTACTTAGAGAATTATTAAAAAAAAAATTGCTTCCATAGTTTTTTAAAATTCATAAAAATGTAGAATTTTTTTTTTTAATTTTTCATTTCTTGAAAACTTAAAAAAATTATCAATATCATTTTTTTTTATCACAGCAAAAAAATTAGATGGCTAATAATTTCTAGATCATAGAGATTTTTTCTAACATAATTAAAAACTAAAAATACTAAAAAAAAAAAAAAAATGAACTATCACTTCAAATTTTCATTTTTAAATAAAATAAAAAGACCTATATTTACTCGAATTTTAAACAAAAAAAAAAAAAAAAGTTTTTAAATTTACGTTTATGTTATATTCAGTATTATACTTAAAAGTATTCCATGAATTACAATACACACTGGGAACATTTATCCTTGATATATGCAATCCAACTCAGAAATATTCCTTGAGATATCCCATAAACGATGTGTTTTTATAATCCTTGAAAATTTACACACATAAAACACTTTATTCCAGAACCTTCACTCCTCGCTTTCACTTTATTGTTTTTTAAAACCATTTTACATTATTCATCTTTTAATTTTCACAAACTCTTTTCTGGAATAATAAAAATAATCCAAAATAATTTACACAGATACGATAAAAATTAAAATACTCCAAAATTAAAGAACAATAAGAGTAAAAAAATATTGGATAAAAAATTCTGATGAAATATAATTAACGATATCGATTACAAATAAATTGATTAAAAAAGTTTAACTGTCAGAGATTAAAGCAAATTGTTAATTAACGAACAAAAGGCACTAGTTAAAGCCCGTAAGAAGACAGCGGTGCACTCGGTAATATAACTACTGACTATTAACTACCATTGGATTGGAAGTAATATAAGTAATAACGTTGGTGCACTATTATATTATATTATACATTATACAGTATGTACAGAGAGGAGAACAAGCCGCGATGTGCCGATGCAGACAGAGTAGAGTGCACTCTGTTCGGTGCGTCGCCCGGGCATGAACGCGAACGATGGACGACGGGGAATAGAAGAAGGACGCTAACTGTCGCGCCGGCGGAGCCACCTTTCGTCTTGCTCAGGAAATCACCAGGCTTCCAGAGGTGCAGCAGGAGTTTAATTTGCTGCATATGTGGGATTAATTTCACCGAAAGTACCTCGGATAATCAGAATTCAGGCTTCAAGATCGGAAAATATCACCAACTCTTATTTTTTTAGTTAATATTTGGTAAAAGTAAAAGTTTTCTTTGGGAATTTTCAGCAGTTTAAAGGAAAAATTAAGAAAAATTTAAGAAGAAATAAAAATATATGTGGAAAACTAAGAATGAAGATATGAAAAACAGAGAAACTGGAATGTAAGGTATTTTTATATCATACATTTTAATGATTGAATTAGAAAACACTAGAGTGTTATTTATTTTTTTCAGATGGATGTTATTTCATTTTATAAAATTGTAAAAAATTATCAAAAAATAGAATAAGTTTAAAAAATTATGAGCTCCAAATTTATATAAGCAAAAAATTCTAAATTGCAAAGGGTAAAATTAAGTTTATTGCAGAAAAAATTAAGAAAAGTATTTAGCTTTAATAGATATGAATAAAAATTTTATTAAATTAAACATTTTTCTGAGTTTAGAAAACTTTTTCGGATAAAATAATACATCTATAAAAAAAGTAATCAATTTTTTAAACAGAAGCAAATTTTTTTTTTACCTAAAAAAAAAATAACACTGAAGTTGACCGGCATTAAAAATTTTTTTATAATTTTATAGCAATTAAATTATTAATTAAAAAATTCCACGTGTGAAATTTAATCAAAATTATAAGTGAAAATTTTTAAAAGCATTTTTTTTATTGTAATTTATTTGTTAGTAAAATTTTTTAAATTAATAGTTGTCAGCTAACTTCAGTGTTACAAAAAAAAGTAACCAGAATTGCAAATTAATCAATTTTTAGAATAAAATATCAAATATTGCTTCGAAATTTTTTTTCAATTAAAAAAAAATTTCTAAAAATAATTTGAAGTAATTAATTAAAAAATGACCATAAAATAAGCAGTTTGAAAAATGAAAAAACTGAATATTATTTTGCAAAATTTTCATTTAAAATGAGTTTAGTTTGATGACTAAGTGCCACGAGGTAGCAGTATTATGTATAAAGGAGCAGTGGAGAGGGAAAAATGCAAGAGGTGGAGCAGAAAAGGAGGGGACAAACTAGAAACTCCCTTCCCTTTCTCGCGCGACTTCCGGACAAAGTTAAGTCTTCTCACGCGGAAAAACCGAATGACTGCGGGGTCAAACGGCGGTAGGGGCACGCCGGGGGTCACTGACACCTCGGGAATCCACTTTTATGATTATGCACCGCAAATTATTCCAATCACCAATCACAAATACAATGTTCACCATTTTACTGATTGGGGATGTTTATTTCTCTGTAACACTGCTTGTAGCACAAATAATAATCAGTATAAAGGAATAGTCATACCCTGTACTCCAGAACAAACCGCATAGTAAATAGTGTGCATATGAAACAAAGGGCTGGAATCACAAAGATTAATGATTGCTATAGTCATCATGGAGAAAAAGGTCAAGTAAATTCTACCATGCGCGATCAAATGTAGTTTCAATATTACTTTGCTGTATAGTGCCAGATCTATAAAAATAAAAATAATATTTCTAGCTACTTATAAATATGATCTTTAATTAAAAGACAATAACGTATTGATGTTTAGTTAATATATCATTTTCGACTATTACACTTCAATGACATGTCACTGCACAGAAAAAAAATTTCTTGAACCAAGAAAATTATAAGGAAGACCGAAGTTATTTTGGAGCAAGAATAAATTTTCTTAGCTTAAAAAAATTTAACTTCGTTCAAGAAATTTTAACTTCATTCAAGAAATTTTCAGTCTTACTTAAAATTTTTTTGATTTAAGAAAATTTCTCTTGATTTAAATTACTTAATTTTTTTAACAAAACACAATTATTTTACTTTTTCTGATAAAAATTATTCGTTTTTATTTCAAAAGTTTAGTTATACACATTAAAAAATTTTGTGTTAAATATTTAATACTTTTTTGTGTTAGTTAACACAATTAATGTTAAATTTACACATAAAAGTGTTAAATATTTAACACAAAAATTTTTTACTGGTGTAATTTTTTAATTGATCATTCAAATTTAATATAATAAATCTTCAACTTAAGCTGAGTAGGACCGAGTGTTTTTTTAAATGCCACATGTACTACATAGCACAGTAATGGTTACATTGCTGACATAAGTATATTTATTTTTTTTTTTTTTATAAAGTATTATTTACTTTACCTTTGAAGCGACAGCAAACGAAAATGAGTGCGACTATACTGCACTGTAATTATTACCAGCGTCATGGAGAAATAACAACTATAATTTTCAGATCATACGTAGAAATATTTGCTCTATGTATTGATGATGTATTGTTATTTTTATTTGTTTTGTTATTGCAGTGTTGTAAATACTAATTTAAAAACGATTGACCGATAATTAAAAGTAAGAACGGTAGGTATTTAAGAGTAGATAGTACGCGTATGAAAATTAGAGGTGGCAGTTGTACTGTGGAATTATAATGCTAATGGATGTTAATTGAAGTTGATTGAATGGGGAGATGTGTGTTGTATTGAATAGAAGACGGATATGCGCCGCCATTTGATTTTGCTCGCACGCGTGCTCTCTCGTCTGTTACCGTAGTTCTAACTTGGTTTATATCATATGTGTGGAATCTATATTGTATGACGTGTGAGTGTTCATGTGGGTGCGGGTGTTGGTGAGAATGTAAATGCGAATCAGAGTGTGTGGATGGAAGTATATATGTATGGATGGATGTAGAATGTTGAGCGGTTGCGAA
This sequence comes from Cotesia vestalis, assembly GCA_000956155.1. Taxonomy (NCBI): domain Eukaryota; kingdom Metazoa; phylum Arthropoda; class Insecta; order Hymenoptera; family Braconidae; genus Cotesia; species Cotesia vestalis. The sequence continues at coordinate 15,256 of JZSA01005370.1, read as the reverse complement.
TAACGCGGGGGTGAGATGTGCCCGTGTGATCGCTGACGACGTGCACATGGCCGACTACCGCCGGTGCAAATTCAACGCCAGGGCTGTATGCACAGAACGAGATTTCGAGTCGCTTATATTCTTTGTATTTATGTTACAAACTTTGATTTTGTAGACATTTTTAATACTTTAGATTTGTTTTGGGGTGGGAAGAATTTTTTCATGATTACGAATTCAATTTATTTTTTATGTAGAGAAGAAAAATTATTTAAATTTAATATAAAAAAAAAAATTGAAGTAGATACACAAAAAAAAAAAAAATTCTTGAACCAAGAAAATTATAAGGAAGACTGAAGTTATTTTGGAGCAAGAAGAAATTTTCTTGGTTTAAAAAAATTTAACTTGGTTCAAAAATCTTAACTTCATTTAAGAAATTTTCAGTCTTTCTTAAGATTTTCTTGATTTAAGAAAATTTACGCTTGACTCAAGACTTTTTTTCTTTCTGTGTAGATACATATTTTTATTTCTGAATTAAAAAAAATTATTGGACCAAGATTATCAATTTTAAAGGATTTTAAAAAAAATTTCAAAAATCTTAAATCCTAAATCGCTTGAAACAAGATGATAAAATTCTTCAAAATGATGTTCTTGGTTCAAAAACGTTTTTCTTAAGTGATAAAAAAATTGAAAAATAAAAATGTTAAGTATTCAATTTATAAAAGCTGGGTGTCTCGAAAATAAAACTGCAATTTTTTCAAGATCTGTAAAAAGTTACATTTCAAAATAACAAAATTATATTTGAAAAAATCAAGATATTATTTTATAAAACGTACATTTAAAACTATAATTTTCCAGTTTTTTGTTCGGAGCAATTTTTTTATGAGTGTATTATTATTATTACAAAATCAAAAATTTTTTTTATAAAAAAAATTAACTTAATATTGTTCATAAAAATTTTTTATTAACGATTGACTAAAAAATTCTCACAATAAAAACAAAATAAAACATTTAATAACGAGCCGGAATATTTAACACTTGAATAATTGTATAATTAATAACCAATCTCAACGACCTCATCACAGTTTTATTTTCAACTTAATAATCTTACAAATATGTCTTCCAATTAAGCTTAGTACATATTTGTCATTGGTATTCCAACCGATTACCCATATAAGAATGCGTAGTAATGATTAATCTCTTTGTCTCAGATAAAATAAATAAAAAAAAAAAAAAAAAAAACTACAACCCTGCACATGGATCATCAGACAGCGGTTGCAATGCATATGCACTATATATATAGTAATAAGTATAAGAGAAAAGAGAACTCTCTTAAGCCTTAGCGTTAGTCTCTCCCACGGGCCGCGCAGAAATTTCCGAGGCTGCATGGAACCAGCCAGCGATCGTGCTCTGGGCAAGCTGACGAGAGACGAGAAGAGTACAGAAGAAACGGTAAAAGAAAGAAGAAAAGTACCCAGTATATGGTATACCATACGGGAGATCGAGGACACAGAACCCGAGAAAGAACAAGGACAGTGAAGCAATGCAGCAGCTAATGTATAAGTACCAGTACCAGAACCAGAAGGCCAGAGGTTCGTTGGACGAATTATTTTATCCGCGCTGCTGATGCAAGTGTGTGTATGTATGCATGTTATGTGTATCATATATATATATATATATATATATATATATATATATATATATATGTGTGTAACATATGTGCATAAGTTCCGACGTATGCACAATGCACACAACTGTTCATTGCAAGCTTATTGTGCACGCCGATATGCATTAATTGCAAGAGTGTACAAATGCACTTAATTTTTGAGTACATCCCGTGTATGTTTATAAATATACAAACACTTTTCCTTTGTCTGATTTTCAATTACTGTTTCTGTTAAATAATGATAATTATAATTAGTTATTAAACGAATTTTATATGTGAAAGTATGTTATGACTGTTGATATTTAATTCTTTTGTAATAATTTAAAAGGTAATACAATCAAACGGAAAAAATTATTATTTTATTTTATTTTTCATGATATTTCAATAATTATACACATTAAAAAATTTTGTGTTAATTTAACATTTTTTCGTGCACAGAAAAAAAAATTAATTTGAATCAAGAGAAAAATTCTTAAACCAAGAAAATAATTCTGAAGAGTTTTATTATCTTGGATCAAGACGAAAAATTTTTGAATCAAATAAAATATATTTAAACCAATAAAAATTTCTTAGTTTAAGAATTTTTTTACTCAAATCAAGAAGATGAAATTCTTCAAAATTATTTACTTGATTCAAGTAAATTTTTTTTTCTGTGTGTTAATTTAACACAATAAATGTTAAATTTACAAAAAAAAGTGTTAAATATTTAACACAAAATTTTTTGACACAATGTAACAATTATCACAAAATTTAACATATTTATGTAAAAAATAAGTTATGTCTGCTGAAATGTTAAAAATTATTTCAAATAATTATCTAGTTACAATAAAATAATAATTTTTGAAATCTGACTGAATTACTTTTAAAATTTTTACATAATACTAATAATAAAATGTGACTCCAAATAACTCAATGGGAATAATTATAATGTATTTAGTTAATTTGAAAGGAGCAATTATTTGTATGGTTAAAATTTTGAGGCTAATTTGTGCGTTGAACAAAACAAAACCCAAAGTGGATAACAATCCACAGAAAGTCACGCGTGCTGTCAGTAGTAATGGCGTCCAGTTTTTGAAAACACGCATCCAACACACCACTGACGCACCACCATCGAAATATGTATAATGTAATATAACCTGAGTGAATGCAAGAAGAAGAAGAAGAATAAGAAAATAAGACAAAGAGACAAAACCAAGCCCTTGCCGCTTACTACTTGATTTTTTTTATTTTTATTTCTCAGCTTTCTTTCGGTTCTTTGTTCGCAGTACTAATCGCCAATTTTTGGATTCTTAACTCCTTTTTTACTCTTTTTTTTTTTTTTGGCCAACGCATATGCTTATTATTATTCGTTTTCATGATCAATGCTGGTTTTTACATTAGCAGGTGAAAAATAATATTTTGTTATCGCAGATGAGATATAATTTTATCCTCAACCATTGACGGGTTTGGAATTATTTTGATCGGATTATAGATTTTAAAATAATATATATAATTGTTTTTATGAATAAAAAAAAATCACTCGTCTTCAGAAGAGTAGATACACAAACCATAAAATGATTCTTCTCGTGCAGAAATAAATAAACTATTTTTGTTTGCTTACATTGGAATATTCGTATTTGCATAAAAAGCATAAAATTCGGTAAAGAATGACAGCATTGGAAATTAAAAGTCCTTAAAAAGTTTGTCGTAAAGTTAACGTCTTGCGAAATGCACCGTGAATATCTTTTGTCTTTCTGCATTCAGGATATATAACGCGAAGAAATGAAGAAATTTTTATCAGTGTTTATGATCTGCTCGCTTATAGTAATACTTATGTTAGATATTACACATTATTTCAAGCTGAAGGAGATCGATAATTTTATGTACGGTAAAAAATATTTTTCAATGAAACAACCTCGCGAGCAATTTAATTTGTTTACTCCGTTGTAAGAATATGAAATTTCTTGAATATCTTCAAGAAGATGAAATACCTGATAAAAATACTCCAAAGTTATGAACTTTTTCTATTAAACTAAATTAGTTAAATAATCACTTATTTAAATAGTAAATACTTCAGAATTGGTAATTATAGAACAAATCTACTGGAAATTTTATTTTTGATTAATTTAAAAAGTCAGGATTTCCTTTAACTCTGTTAATTTTTGTGATAGCAAAAAAATCAAAGAACCATTTTTGTGTACAATTTAGAGCTCTACAACTTTGATTGAGAAGTTTTTTTTTAGCTACTACGGATTTAAAAAAAAAAAAAAACCCATTTTTATTTTTTTTACTTCTCCTCGGAAGATGATTAAAAATATTGCCTCATGATCCTTTTTTAAATACTTCAGAGGAAACTTGTATTAAAAATTATACACTGAAAAAAAAAAATTAAACCCAGAGAAAAATTCTTGAATCAAGAAAATAATTTTGAAGAGTTTCATTGTTTTAAATCAAGAAGATGAACTTCAAAATTATTTATTTGATTCATCAAGTAAATTTTTTTTTGTGTAGAAATTTTTTTAAAAATTTGCATTTAAAAGTCTGTTTTTTTTTTTCACAGAAAAGAAAAATTAAATTCAGAAAATAATCTTGAAAAACTTTATCGTGATTATTTGAATAAAAAAATTTTTTTTGTTCAAAAATTTTTGATCTTGATTCAAGACAATGAAACTCTTCAAAATTTTTCTCTTTATACAAAAGTTAATTTTCTTTTCTTCCGTGTGAACTATACAGAATTAGGAAGAAAATAGCTTTTTAATTTTCCAATTTGTCTCTATTAACTATCAATTAGTATTTAATTACTGATTCAGTTTTATTGAATTGAAACGTTGAATTTTTAATTTCTCCTCTATCGATTTTCGAGCTGTTACTTTCAAAATAAAGGAATCTCAAGTTCATGAAAAGATGCATACTTTTAATCAAAGAAGCCAAAATGGGAGCGAATATGGAGGTACCTAGAATGCGCGGTTAATTGTTCCAGCATCCGAAAGCTTTAAAACAACAACAACAACAAGTTGGAACAAGAACAATAACAATAACAAGAGTTAGCAGACAGTTGAGCTATGGAGGATATGCCTTGACACTATTCCGCGGCGGCGCGCACGGTCTCTTTCATTTCGTGCGTCTCCGAGGTACCTCGGTGTTCATATTGATCACGTGGCAAGCCGCGAATACATTATACAGACTTTAGTTGCTAGCGCCGCGACGATACCAGTGGAAGAGGATTGAATATAATACCATGCCAAAAAAAAAAAATATATAATATATATCTATATAGGACAAACCATCAGAATAATTTGCACTCTTTTTTTCTTCCATAATTTCTCTTTACTACCTTTTATTATATTCCCAACCTACTCGTACAACAAATTTATACCAAACGCTCTCGGTTCTCTCGAGCTGAATTCTATCTTCCAGACGAGAATTATAAAAAAACGTTTGATACAATAGAACTCAATTAATAAATAAAAAAAATATCTACTTATTAACTCTATTAACTTTTTTTCCCCAATAAACTTTTTATTCTCAACTTATTTTTAAGAAAAAAAAATTTATAATTGTTAATGGATTCACAGACAATATTTTTAGATGAAACTGCCGGTGTAAAAGAAAGGTCTGGGATTTTTTGTCATTAAAGTTAGATGGGGAAAAGATAGTGTGGGTCAAACTTTTTATTAAACTTTAGAAGATTTAAATATTTTGGTCTTAACTACAAATAATAATATTATTTGCAAAAGTTTGAGACTTAAATTCTGATGAAAAAAAAATTTATCGATTTTTTCGTACCTTTTATCTTTTAGGCGAAATTCTATCATGAAAAATTTTTTTGGAGTAAATAAATAATAATATAATTTCTAAAAGTTTCAAATTCTGACGAAAATATTAAAAATACGAAAAAATTACAGAAGTTCTTTTTTGAAGAAAATTAAATTCTCTATAAAAAAGATTTCTTTCAATTTTCTCGTATTTCATGTATTTTAGCGATAATTCTGTTATTAAAAATTTTTCCTTGAGAAATCAAACATTGAGTTAAAAAAACTAAAATTGTGAAAAAAAAAAAAAAAAAATTATACGAATCCTTGTTTGTAAAATTTTTCCAGATAATAAATAATACATGGGAGGAAAATAGGTACGAGATTTGATGCATAAATTATCGCCTTTAGATAAAACAAGGAAGACTATCGATTAAATATTAATGCTGAGTATCGGCGTCTTGTATTCATTGCCGGGTGATGCTGCATTTACCGAAGGTGAAGTGTATTGCTCTACTCTCTACTCTAGTTACACCATACCAGAGTAGAGTATCATGCCGACTACACATATATACACCATCATCATTATTGTATGTAGAGTACTAACTCTCTTACTCTGGTTAGCTATCGATAGCATGGGAGTATGGTAGCTCTATATAGAGTGTATAGATTGTTACGCGTCCAGTTCCAGCGACTACACAGACTACCTTCATTTCGCTTCTCTCCTCTCTTATCCAGAACGAAACTGCTGGCAAAGGTAATACGTCTATCCTGCTCTTTTAGCCCGAGAACAGAGTATGAGCGTGTCCGTGTTGGGACGTCGTCTGTACGAAAAGGGACCTTTGGGAGCCGACAAAACCCTTTAGAATTTATGTCGGCGCGTCGAATGGTTACTACTACTACTACGACTACTACCACCACTAACTAATGTTAGTCCTCTTTCTTCACATATACATACATACATATTTACATGTACCTTTATATTTACTAGTTCAAGTATTATATACATATAAATATACACAATATGTACTGCAAGAAGTTTTCATATAAAACCTCCTGCGGTCTTTGTGCTGAACGCGAAAACATGATTTCGTGCTTCGCCTGTTAAGACCGTTTACAATTTTGCCCGATATAATTATTATTTTATTTCTAAACAATGTATTTAATACTTATTACTGACGTAAAAAGATTTGTTTGAATAAAATATAAATTTATTTGTTAAGATTTTTTGAGAAAAAATATTTAAAATTTAATTATTTATTTTTGTTCTTTATAATTATTTATAATAAAAAAAATTAAATATTTAAATATTTAAAAAACATTTAATACACTGATAAAAAATTTATTTGATTTAAAAAAAAAATGTTAGATAATAATTCTGAAGAATTTCTTTGTCTTGAATTAAACTGAAAAATTTTTGGTTCAAGTAATTACAAGAAGAAAATAAAAATTTTACTTGATTCAATTTTTTTCTTTTAGTAAATTAAAGATAATGAAATTTTTATTTTTGAAATTATTTAATTTTTAATAAATTCTGCTAGCAAATTTTCATTAGCAAAATTGATATTAAATTCTAATTTTATAAAATATTATTTCATCATCGGTGAAATTTAAATTTAAATAATAATAATAATAATTATTAGTATTGTGATAATTAATAAATTGTTATAGTCTCTATGTATCTCAAATGAATATTAAAAATATTCACGAAGCTTCACTGTTGATATTAAAATCAATATTTGTTTCCATTAAATAAAATTAACAAATAAATTATTTGATATTATTAATGAATGTTTGATAAAAAAGTAAGTATTTTTTTTTAACAATTAATTTAACTGTTAAAAAATGTACTTGTTAATTTTTTTAAATTCTTAAAAAAATATTATTACATCAGTGGTACTTGAAATTTGAATTACAATCATTAAAAAAAAATTTCTTTGATAAAAATAAAATAAAAATAAAAACGAAACAATTTGATTATATTATAATCAGATTGTGAGAGCATAGAGCCGATTACAAAGAGCCAAAAAGTATAAAAAAATAATAAAATGTATAATGTATATTTGAGAACTGGGAACTTGGAACTGAGAACTGAGAACATTGCAGTGATAAACGTCGAGTAAAGAAATAAAAAGTAAACAAGACAAACCAAACTGAATCGTAGTGGTGCAGAGACAGAGAGAGAGAGAGAGAAAGAGAGAGTAGGAGTAAAAGGATGAGGATGAGGATGAGAAAAGTTTAAAGAGAAAAGAATAGAATGAAGGAGAGTAGAGAATAAGAGGAACGTCGGCAGTTCTGGATGATGCTAGCTAGCTGGTTGGTTGGTTGGTTGGATGGCTGATGCTGCTGCTGCTGCACGGCATTATAGACCACCCGCTGGCTGTTGCATCGACCTCTCGAGGCCCTTCTGCGAGGTCGATAAACCTCTTTCATTCTTTTTATCTCCGGTTTTTCGTTTTTTAATCCGAGTATTTTTTTAAATATTTTATACACAGCTGAATTTTATTTTAGAAGCCATCATTCCGTTTTTAATTCGCGGTAAGCTTTTCTTCCTTTTAGTAAATATATTTTACTTATTTACGGAAAATTTATAAATATTAAAATGACGATTATGATTGTTTAGATTTTAAGAGTCGCGTGAGTTATTATTATAAAATAATACAAGAGATCTGGATCAGTAGCTTAGTTCGCGTGATGCTAAGACAAAAAAAGGGGTTTCTTTTAGCAAAACGATTGGACTACTGCTCACTGGTCACGGATATACAGTTTTGTGTGAAGATATATATTTATTTGTGTGTAGAAAACAGCAGACTGGTAGGTTGTATTAAATTGCAACGTTGAATATAATTTACAACAAAGTATATACGTTACAGTAACACAAGTAGTAATCGTTTACAATGAGTGTATAGACATATGAATCGCGTGACCGATTTTGTTGTCAAGTCCACATTAGAAAAATACGTGAACCTTATTGCCAAATCAAACAATATATTTATGTACTCTAAATCTATGCTATTATGTTATGTTATAGGTCTAGAGCCTAGAGCTTTGAAGAAGAACGAGTTTTTAAGAATATTTGATGAAAATAGCTTACGGTGAGAAAGAAATAACAAACTTTAATCTCAAGAAATAATAAAAAGAACAGGATGTTTAAGATTTTAAATAATTAAAGTTCTACGTTATCAATAGTTGCGTTTTTAAAACCGCGCCTCTAGTGGTAGATATTTTAAATATATTAAGGAACCATTATGGCTGCTGTTTTGTTAATTGATGCACTGTTTTTCGTGTTAAAATATTAATTATTAATTAATGGAAGGAGCTAGAGTTGTAAAATTCAAAAGAGTCATTTTATGATGTAGTATGAAGATGATAAAAAAAAATCAGAGCTATTGATTGAGTTAGGAAAGATATATTGTGTTTACATATTTTAACACTCAATTTATCTCTTGTGAAAAAAATTTAGAATAAAAATGAAATTTTGAGGTATAAAAAATATATTCACAATAAATAGATGATGTATAAAAATAAATCAAAAATACATGAGTATGAAAATATAAAAAATGTATTTAAACATTCTGGATAATATAAGAAAACAAATATTAAAAAGTTTTATTATAAATAGATGAAAGAAATATTCTATTATAGTTTGAAATAAATTTTAATATTTTCATCCATGTATTTCTTCTATATTTCGAGATATATTTTTAATGTGTACCTCAACCATCGATAAAATTTATACAAAAATCCGCTTAAGAGTTAGCTATTGAAAATATTTTTATATAATTTTAGACTCAATCATTTATTTCTTTTATATAAATTTTTTTCGTGGCAAAATATTAAAAATAACTAAATTTTTTTAATAATAAACAAAATCAATGCTCGATAGCATCGTGTTAATTAAAATCTTGGTTTTTAACTCTCGTAAATTAAAAAGTACTGTTTAAATTGATCAATAATCAAAGATTAACATGACACGTTCATAATTTTCCAACAAAGCACACCCTAGCTTGAACACAAACCCTTAACCCGCCATAAGCCGTACTTATAAAACAATTATCCCCCGATAAGAAAAATCGATATGTTCCAGTAACGTTAAAACTAAAGTACCCACCAGGTTGCAAAAAAAAACAACACTCATAAATTTTTGAGTGAATATTTGAGCTCATCACAGCTAAACGCAAACCTGGCTCGTTCGGTGACCCTAGAAGAACATATATTTTATTCTCTCGAATCTCAAACACGTTTCAATCTGCTAATGTAATCGTACCTCGGTACGTACATACGTGAGCATTAACCGTTGAGATCCTTAGGTTTGCAAACGTGTACATCCATGTACTTGTGAGCTTAGCAGTTGGTATAGCCTGTAGCTTTTGGTGAGGGACTCAGTCTCGGTAGCTGAGGAAAGAGTAGTATAGACAGAGTTGGATGCTGAATGCTGGAGCTGAGGAAAGGTAGACAAGACGGAGCGAAGAACAAGAACAAGAAGAACAAGTACCAGCAGAAGTAAAATAGAAGAAGAATAAAAATGTGAGGAACCCTTTGCGAGTATACTAGTGTAGGGCCAGACGAAGTTGAGACGAGAATCGGCCTCCAGCAACCTCAACCTTTCCTCCTGAACCTCCTTCCATCCTCCCCATCCTCCCCATCCTGTTCTTCTGTATCTGCCTTCGTACTTGATGCTTGTATTTGTGATAGTCTTAGTGGTAGTAGTAGTATACCTTCTATCCATCTTTCGTCGTGATTTTCTCTTCTACTATACACCATTACTATCCTCCTCTGGAAGTATAGTACTTGAACGTCTTCCATAGTCGGCAAAGGTTTCTTCTTTATCTCTCTTACTCTTTCTCTTTATATATAGATATATATGTATATATATTTCTTCTTTATCCTCCTTCGTCTGGTCTGTGACTCCTTTGCTTGCTGGTAAACTCTACAGTAATATTCTTCTTCTTACTCGCTCTTTCGAGCGACTCATATCTTCATCTTCATCTCATCACTTTAACTCCTGAGTCCTGAGATATACTGCCAGTAGATATGTGAAGCTGTGCGGGTACATATATATATATATGTAATATATATAATATAGACGCGGTGACGACAGTCTGAGCTTTATATATATACGCATGTATAGATATAGACGTCCTGACATCGAAGAGTAATGTTGAGAGATGTGGAAGGACGAATAGAACACAGACATGTATACTGAGCTTTTCTGTGTATAGAGTATGGATTCATGTTCGGATGTGTGATCGATGGAACTGCACAAGTCTTGGAAAAATGAAGAGCTTTTGGTGACAATAATGCATACAATATACTATTTTATTTTAACTGAATATTGTCTTTTTTTTTTTTTTTTTTTTATATGGCTTTTATTGAAATTGATGGATTTTAAATTTATTTATCCGGTTTTTATTGGAAAAATAATTATTTTGTTGATGATTGATAAAATTTATTTTATATAGGCTTGAAGAAATATGTATATTAAAAAGTTTTGTATTTTTTAAGTTCTCAATAATTAAATTCAGATATTATTTATATTGTATTAAAAGTTGAGCTACCAAACTGACAATGACAGTCACAGGTGAGTTGGGAACGGAAATGAGGTCATTGTTCGAGTTTCCACCAGATATATATCACCCTGAAATATATATAAACTGGTAGAATGATATTAAAAAGCTGTCATCCGTGGAGAACAAATTCCGACATCAATTACCAGACCCTCAAGCGAGGTTTTATTAGATAAAAAATATATTTTTTTTGGTGTTTTCACAGAATTGGGTGTTAATTATTCAGAAGTTTGCGGTCGGGTTATTGATTTTTCAATTATTTGGGGATTAAAGTTTTTATTTTTAATCGTAGGTGTTATTGGGACTGTTAGATTATTTAAAAATAATTTATCTGGATTATATTTTTAAAAAAATAATTCAATATTAAATTAAAAGTTGTTTTAAATTATTAGAAACTATTTATAAAGAATTAAAAGTACAATGTTTAAATTAACATCAAATTTTATCATGTTTAAAAATATTCAATTTGAAAATTGTAAAGCGTTACAAAATTAATTAAAAATAAAATTAAAGTCAAACTTTCTCAATTAAAATTTGTTTTTTATAACTCTAATATTAATTTAAAAAATTAACAAATTATTTAAGTTATTAAACTAAAAATGTACGTATTAAAAAAAAATTTACAAACATACTTTACTCAGATACATGACAAAATGATTACTTTTAACAAAAATAAAATCAATGAAAAAGGTGAATTATTTTTCCATTTTCAATAAAACCAAATATCAAGCCCCTCATTCCTCACAGATATATGCAAAATGAATACGTATGTGTTCTATTATTTTTCGAGTACGGATCACTTGACAAAAAGAAATATTTTTTTGCGTGATAAAAGCACACACATACAGAATAACGTCTAGCGCACGACACACACATGTGTGTCTGGCAAACCGGAGCGCCCTCAAGAGGGATCGGATGACTAGCGCGACTAGACTGACACGAGACGGAAAATGGCCTTCGACCTGTGAATGACTTCAAGGGTATAACGTACACACACACACACACACACACACACACATAATGCTCACACATAAGTACACAAATATGGAGTAAATGTGTGTGGATGTATGAAGAAAAAAAATGATAACTACATCGCAAAGACAGGAAACAAGTTGTTGAAAAAAACTAAATAAAAGTTCTGTTGTGAGTTTTATTGTGCCGAGAGTTTCGTTTCAACTTTGAGATAAATTTATAAGAAAGAGCGAGACGAAAAGTATTATTCTGGATTTATGTAAGGGTGAAGAAATAACCGACGGATATACGTATAGAAAGATATGGATATGTATATGTATAGTGATAGTGATGAGGTTTGGCCTAGAGGCCTACCGCAACATTGTTACGTGCTCGCGGCACCCCACGGTCACCCGGGTGGTAGGCACACACCCTCCAGTAGGATCGTCGGCACTTATTTTCCCAGAGCGACAAGAAGGGTGAAAGACGTTTTCAGACGCTGGCTGAGACCCTCTAGACTTTGGGGGAAAACAACCAGTCGGCAAAGTTTCGAGGTTGATGACCGAATTTATTCGATACTAAATATAACAAAGGAATTGCTTGGCTTGTATATATATATATATATTTTTGCTCTTTGAGAATTATCGTTTTATTGATTTTTTTTATTTTCGTCCTCTTCTATTTATGACGGTGGAATCAATTGAGTTGAATTGTTGATGGAAATAAAATTATATACAGTAATAATGAAGACAATAAATAAATAAATAAATCAGATGATAAACCAATGAATATTTATCTTGACTTTGAGCATGGTAGAGTTTGAAATAAATTAATAGGATCAAAAGCAAGATCGAGATGATAAACTTTGTATTTCTGTTTGTCTTTGCTGTACTTGGGGGTTAAATAAAAGTTGGTTGTTTCTGATGATGGTGAAGAAAGTACAGATAGCAGAAATGCGTTGATTTTAAATTGGAATCTAATTTTAATAAGAAATGACCGATGGTAAATGATGTATTAATAAAGAAAATTTAAAGAAATCTCGTGAAATGTGAATAAGATTTTTTTTAATGTTGCTTAAAATATTTGAGAAATATTAATTGAGCTTTGAATTAAATAAAGTTTGTACACTATGATAAAAAAGTTTATTTTGGTTCAACAGAATAAAATTTTGAAGGATTTCAGTAGTTTGAGTTGAGTAAAAATAAATTTTGAATCAAGTAAAATTTACTTAAATCAAAAAGATTTAATTTTTTTATTTCATTCAAGGGAATTGAATTCTTCAAAATTATTAACTTGAATTAAATTAATTTTTTTATCAGTATACTGTCATATGTGGAAAAAATCATTTTTTCTTAAAAAACTAAATTTCGAAAAATTCTAACATGTCAATGTTAGATTTTTGAGTTTAATTTTAATGACAATTAGAATTTAAAGAATCAATTTATTAGTAATTAAGTCAAAGGTTGGTTTTAAAGTTACTCGAAAAAAAATTTTTAATAAGATAAAATTTAATTAAAAAAAAAAAAAAAATTAACCTAGAGTTGTAGTTTTCTTAATAAATGTATTTATAATTTATATGTAAAAAAAATTGGAGTAAAAATATTTCAAATTGAAAAAATTATAGCTGATGCATGAAAATTTTTCTCACATTAAGAAAAAAAATTTTCAAATACGACTTTTACGTATTCTTTTCCCCTTAATTCTTGTGACAACAGTATAATTATACATACTAACGTACGGAATAAACGGAGCAAAGATAAAAAATATTATTGCAGCAAAAATATCTCAACGTGATAATATTAAACTAATAAAACATAAATGACCGTGTCAGAGTAAACAAAGTGAGGTAAACAATGTATTGTGATACCATGAAAGAATGTTTTTTATTGGAAAGTCATGTCAAGGGCTCAACTGGCTCCGCCTTCTCGTTTTTCGAGGGGCAAAGACGCGCGGGAGACTCCCTTTGGTGGGGGATATTGGGACACATTGCACTCGGAAAATATTTTACCTGGTATGGCCCTTTGTGCCCGACATCACACTTGGAGATCGGGGATCGGGCCGTGAAAACACGCTCCGCCTTAAATTTTTTTTATCCATCTCACACTCAAAATATCCTTCCCGGAACAACATGGAGACCGAGTACACTCCAAACGTTACCGTGATGCGTAGATATATTTAAAACATTTCCCATCGGAATAAATAAAATGAAGATAAAATAAGAGCATGTGTGTACACATATAGCATTATATTAAATTGTATTATATTATATTTTATTATATATACTATATATGTACGAGTAGGTAAAAACCGGTCATAGAACTGAGTAAAAGAGAAAAAAATAAAATACAAAAAAAAACGTCTGGCTGATTAAATAATTCTGTGTGACGGACAGAGTTGAAATAACTAACGGGTCAGTAAACTTGGAAGCACGAGGGAACGGAAGAGATCATAACATTTATAATGAATACACGCATACAGCCCACGCATGAGAAGAGGAATTAGTGTATATAGTATATAGTAAAGTTGAACCCTTGATCGTTTATAATATACAAGCACACTATCTTTACGCGTTGAGCTGTAACCTATGGCATGGCATGGCATCATATGCTAAGCCTAACCACGGTTAGGTATGATCGCTTAGCTTCAAACCTGATGGTAGCTGTCGATAATAGTTAATAACATTTTTGCCGTCTTTAACATATTTTATAATTACTATTTTCTCTCCAGCCCCTCCTTCTGCTCCTTCTCCATATTTATTCCTCCCATACTGTATATATAATATACTGTTGTTTTTATTTTTTCCACATCAGACAGTAAGTGTAGCATACTATACCGGCAGCTCGTTGCACATTATTGATAAAATAATGTACATCAAAGTAGGTATTTTATGAATGAACGGTGGACTATGTATATAACACCTTGACCGTTAAAGACTTGAACCCAGACAACAGGCTCGAGTTACGTAGTCATTGTAGTTATAATTATTATTATTATTATTATTATTATTTCATTATTAATTTTTTAAACTTGTAAAAATTTAGCAACATACCTAGAGAAGAAAAAAAAATAATTAATATAATTTCTTAAATTTTTAAGCAATATATATGTAAAAAAATATTTTTTGCTTAAAAATTAATCTCGTAGTATGTGATGATGAATAAATCAATAAATAAATGTTAAGCAAACAGAGTATTTGTAATTCTATTACCAGTGAAAAATAAAAAAGTTAAGATATGCCATGCGATTTCTGATGAGCACGAGGCTCTCGCGGACAGATAATAAAAAAAAGTTTAGCGACCGCGTGTCGTTGCCAGTTTCTCTCTTTAACTCTTTATACTTTATACACATATATTTATTTTTTTTTT
>JZSA01005367.1:0-43591 GCA_000956155.1 Cotesia vestalis | reverse complement strand
AAAATACAAAAAAAAAAAAAAAAAAAAAAAAAAAAAGGAGTAGTTAGATACAATTTTATAGAAAGATGATTAACTACTGAAATCTGGCTGTGAGTATAACCTATACGCCCACATCAATGAAAGCGCGTGATAAGTCTCATGTGAGATGAAAATACTCACGGAAATTATAATCCACGAAGAAGACGACGACAAACGTTAACTTTAGTGTTCTTTTTTTTTTCTCTCTTCAATACACACACGTACTTTCTAATTTACTCACTCACGCACAGACGACATCCGATATCTTCCACGTCACATTAGCTAATGAATTTTAAAAATTCTCACACATCAATTAAATTCAATCCACAAATCAGATTAACTAATCCCTCCAATTATCAATAGTACATTCCAAAGCCCTTAGCAGTGACGTCACGTTACCGAGTTTTATAATACATACTGTAATATATATAGATTTTTTCCTTTTTCGTTTGTTTCAATGTACAGACATATAAGTACCTAGAAATACGTTTTACGTTTTTTAATGAAAAAACAGAAGGAAGCTCTAGTGTGATGCAGTACACATGTATCACCTACTTTTTCTCTGGTAGAACTAAACTCAGATCGATAAAATATCGATTTTTTTTTTTCCAACACGTAAATTTTAAGTTGACTCATGAAACTCATACATACGAAAACTAAATACAACTCTCTCCCTCTCACTCACTCACTCTTTTCTCTCTCGATCTTTCTCCATATATATATGTATATGTATTCTATATTATATATATAGATATAAATGTAACAAGATGCCTTGAGAACCTTCTCGTTTTGCTCTTCCTGTCTTATTCACACGCGAACTACACTGGGATGAAATTTATAGAAAATATAATTTTTCGAGAACTAACTTCACAAAAATGGATGATATCTGATTCTGAAAAATGAGCGTATTAATTATCAAGTTGATTGATTTATTAAATAAAACCACAGATACAATTATAAATTAAAAGTACCCACATATATAAGTGTAGAGCACTTGGACAGCAATAGTGACTATCAGTTTACTATATATGTAGTAAATATATAAAAATAAATTCTCGAACCCTCACTCAAGAAATATTTACCTTTCTCCACGGCGCTCCCTCGTCTTGTCGTTCTTTTTCGTTACGTTGCGACACGACACAATAAAGTTAACTTTACTACTGACGATAGTCAGCCAGCAACGTGCGTACAAACAATATGGCGACTGTTACTACTATTTCACAAGGTTACTGATTTTTTCACTGATTATCACGCTTTTCGTGATCCTCCAATACTACACTGCTTAAATCACAACCACGTACTCGTATATATCTATGTGTAGAAGTAATAAAATTAAATAATAATGATAATGACAAGAAAAAAACATATAAACTACCTTGACCGACCGCGGAACTTTGAGAATTCTCTAGCGCAAACTCGCGGCCATTTTGAAAAAATAATCATTGCGCTTGCGCTAAAATTGGCGGGATTATTTAAATTATTTAAAATATATTTTTACAATTGTTTAATTAAATATTAAAAAAAAAAATATTTATTTTACAATAATTAACATAATAATATGTTTATCCTTTTATGATTTTATCTAAATATTCCTTTGCTAATTTAGTAGCATGTTCTACACCTGCTGGAGTACCGTATTTCTCTTCAAAGCTGACGTATTTTTCAAACAATGTCTTCATTTTCTTGGGAGGAAGCGATTGCAGTACGGCCTTCTCTAACACTTTCCTATAATTAAGTGAATATAAATATGTAATAAAATTATTAATAACAAATAATTAAGGTATAAATAAATTTAATCAAAAGTTTTATATCGAATCATACCTTGCTGCGTCAAACTTTTCAGATTTAACCAACATGTCCACGTAACACGTCCAAACAATAACTTTGTTTGCATATGAGGTCAAAAGTTTCTCAAATAATGTCTCGGCTCTTTCTGCATCGCCAAATCTGTTCTCCATTTGAGCGAATTTCATTATCAAATTTACATCTGAAATGGCAAAACAAATTTATAAAAACCATTTTAAATTAAAATATAATAATAGTAAATAAAAATACTAACGCTCTTTGGGTTGTAACGACTGAAGCGCTCGTTGCATGAGGAATCTTGATTTTTCCTTCAACCCTGCTTTAAGATAAGCACTACCGCACTCTGTCCAAACTTCTGGATCTTGTTTAAATTTGCCAGTAACTACTTTGACGACTTCTTCTAATTTCAAATGTCTTCCAGCGTCAGTATGAGCAGTAATCATGTGAAGATAAATTTTCTTAGCATCATTAAGTTTTAACGCTTCATGGAAGACGCTGTCAAGAGTGTCAGGTGTTCCGAATCTTGACTCCAAGTTCAACCAACCTTGCCAAACGTTTAATTTTTCGTGTTCTTCACGTAAGTTTATCGTTTTGAGAGCGCGTTTTGCGACTGCTCGAGCCTTGTCAATCTCAGTTGCTTGGAGATGATAAGCCATGTACTGAAGCCAAATTACTGAACTGTCAGGACTTGCCAGTACTAAACGATCAAATTGATCTGGAGAATTCGGCATTTGATTACTGGCTAATGCTTCTTCTCGTTGACGTATTTCGCGTTCTTTTTGTCGCTCCAATTCATGCCTTTCCGCTGCAGTCAATTTTTTCTTCTTTTTTTTCGGCTCGTTATCGTCCTCTTCTTCACTGCTACTCGATGACTCTTCAATTTTTACTTGGTTTAATGTTCCATCCCAGTTGAATCCACACTCTGGTATACTCAAATTTTCTGCAATTTTATTTTCTCCTTCAACTTGGGGACTTATTTTTTTGGTTTTAATTTCAACTTGAGGATTTATTTTTTTGTTTTTAACCTCAAGTTGTTTAACCTTTTCTTTTTTATTTTTCTTATCCTGATCATTATTTTTCTTCTCTTTTACCACCTGGACTTCATTGACTTCATCATCAGACTCTACTTCACTCTTGACTTCAACTTCATCTTTAACTTCGTCACAGCTTATGGTTTTTGTCAAAAGTTTTGGTCTCTTTGAAAGTAAATGCTCACCATGAATGTAACTTGGTTTTTTCCTCTTCAAATCTTTGCTATTCTGCAATTCAATCATATGTTTCCGTGACTCAAACGACGATTTAACAACACCAATAGGAATTAATTCAGCCTCACCGCGGTTAAGTATAACATAGCATCTTATTTTTTTACCAACTGAATACGACGAGAGATCAGGTTTCATGTCATTAGCGTGCCGACGAGTAGGTAATGAAACTAAAGTTCCCTTTCCTTGACCCTTCAACACAACTAGAGCAAACCAATTAGTTACCAAGACTATTTCACCTTTCAACTGTACGTTAAGTGATTCATCGGGTAGTTTATTGACTTGGTTTCTAATTGAATTATTGAGCTTCGGCAAAAGCGTAACTTTAACCAATTCATGAATATAATTGATCCACAAAACGGTTGCTTCAACTTGATCACCTTCTTTGTGTGGCTTTTCAATGTGACACGAGCGAACAGTGGCAGCAACATCATTTTCCAACTTCAGAACAAGTCCATGTTCTGTTACTTTTTCAACCACTCCTTTTACACGCTGCCCCAAATTCATCGCTAAGATTGATTTATTAGTGAAATTCTCATGCGTTGCCATTTCTTTCAATTTACTAAGATACAAAGTCAAGACATCGACAGCAGCTACCATATCAGTGTCTTGTTGGACAGCGTCAGCCCAAACTTCGTGCAAAGCTGCTGTAAGATGAATTTTTTTCTCTTTTTTGTTGATGAAAGTTACTTTTCCAAACAGTAATTGATGTACTGACAAGCTTTCGATATCTGATATTTTATTGTAAGGAATAAAACCGTACTCATCAAATCCTTCAATAGGTAGAACGACTTTTACACCTTTTGAGCTGATGTCTGTGATTGAGCAAGGAATATAATCATCTTTTTTTAGATTTTCCATTTTTGTAAGCTCTTTCTGAGGAACATAAGTTCGTGAAAGCAAAAATTTAGGCGATGTAGAGAATACAAGTGCTGTCAATGAATCTCCGGGAACATACTTCGCCGCCAAATAGGCTCCTAATTCTTTACATGGTGCAATATGACCAGCTGGTAAGAATCCTGTGACACTATCACCCTTGTTACCTTTGCTTATCTTCAAATAAATCCCTTCAGACGATGATTCAACGACAACTCCAGTGACTTCTTCACCAATTTCCAATTTTATTTCTTCCTTCTGATTGGATTTATTGTGCGCAAGATTAAGAATTAATTTACCGCCTTCGTTGACTTTCTCAATTTTTACAAGAATAACTTGTCCAACACTGTAATTTAAAGTACCACCCGTAGTTTTGTTCAAAAATGAACTTGGTAAAAATCCTTTAACCTCACCGAAAAATGATACCAATAATCCCTCTTTTTTAACAGAAAAAATAGTTCCTTGATATATAGAACCAACACTGGCATCTTCGACATTCGACAAAATAGGACGTTTGCTTTCGACTAATGATTTTTTTAGAGTCAACATCCAGCCGTTGCCTTGTTTATTTCTGCCTAAAACTCTCGCTGACACCCTTGCGCCGACTTTCAATAGCTGTTGTTTTTTCTTCGAGTCAATTCCCGCATCGGCGATGTGCATTGGAGCAACATCTCCGAATGTGTTGCCAGATTTAACAAAAATGAATCCATTTTTATTGAATCTGACTATTTCAACAGTTAATATCTCTCCTGGTTCAACTGTATCTGCAATACAACTATTCGCTTTTAACAAATTTTTTTGCATTGTACAAATATAAAGTCTGTCAGAAAGGTCATAAGACAAAACTCGACATTTGTGAATAGACTCAGGCGGAAATTTAGCATTTATATTTTCAAAGTCTACCTCAGTTCGTTTGAAAGACACGAAACCTTTCACTCCTTCTTTCAATTTAAATATAATTCCTTTAGCATCTCGATACAAAACAGACGCTTTGTTAATTATTTCTCCAATTTGAATTGGCTGCTTTTCTTTTTCAAATGAAAATTCCGTGAAATACGCAAACTTAACTGTTGGAATTACATACAAAAGAGTCGCGGTAATTTCGGTGTCAGGTTCATAAGATGAGAGTGGCTCATTGAGATACACTTGATTTATATAACCAGTATTGTTTTCGTTAAATGAAACTCGAAGACCGTTACGTAAAATTTTCTTGACAGTTAAATCAATACGGGATCCAGGAACAAGTGAATCTAATTGAAGACCATCGAAATTAACTGATGAAATTATACGTTTAGATTTTGTGGTAAGATTTAGTGTGATTATATTTTCATCCGTTTTAACTTTTTTTATAGAACAAAATATTTGCTGACCATGATCTGAAACATTAAATATTTACTTAATTAAATAAATAAATAACTTTTAAAATAATACGACGTTCTAATTAGCAAATTGTCTAACTTCATTTTAGAGAATCTTCCATTTGTATGAAAATGAAATTAGTTCAACATTTATTATCACTTTAAAAAACCATTTAATATTTATTAGAGGTATAATATTTTGGTTAGGATCATTCAAATAATTTATAATTGGACTAGTAATAGATATTACTACATCAAAATGTTAAAAAATCACCCTCTAAAAATAAGGAGTTTGACCAATTGCTAATTAGACTGTCGAATAGTAGTAAAAAATAATAAACTTACGATATTTAACATTTTCATCAACATCTTTATTAGCCAAAAATCCTCGGAGAGTTTTAATTCCAGTATCAATAACGTACCCATGATCTTCGACACTGCTTATGGAACAAGCAATCTTACATCCGCTTTTTAAACTTTCAGGATGAAGACTTTGATTGATAAGCCCTGGTTCCAATGACAATTTCACAGCATTTTTCTCATCTGTATTGATACTTTTGACAAAACATACAACATAATCACCGTTCTTGTAAACTTCATTCAGAGGTTTGTACTCGGTGAGTTCATTATCGGTAATTTCGATAACTTTTTCCAGCAGACTTGTGTAAGCCTCACTGACATCAGTTGCTAAAACCTGTCCACTCAATCGTCCTGGCAATGATACAGTTATATCGTACTCTGTAGCCGTATAAACGCGACCCAGAATAACCATTCCTTCAACTATGGTTGGGTATGTCAGACACTCTGCACTGGAGGGTCCGAAATCCTGCTCACCTTTTTTTGCATCCTTGATTTTCTTACTCTGGTTAAACTTAGCAGATCGTTTTCTTTTATTGCCCAGAAACTGAAATATATTATCATAAGAAAAATTAATAAAACAAACATTAAGTATTTTGTTAAAAAAAAAAAAAAAAAAAAAAAAAAAAAAAAAAAACGGCTTTTTACCGCCTCTGGGAAAGTCTTCTAACGTCATCTAAAAATTCAATGATAAAATATTTTAATAAGTAAATAAACTTTTAATTTTTAGGTTATGTTTCAACACACGTGGGAATGATTTTAGAGTTAGAAAATCAAAATAAAAATATGTTAAGATTTTTTTTTAAATACATACTTTGTTTTGTAAAAGAGTTTCTTAGTCACAATTTTATTTATAATAAAAATTTATTTATAACACAGATCTTTGTAAAATTAATGTCTCTCACACATGCTTTTTCAATCACAATCACAATAATCCCTCTTTAAAACTTCTCCCACTCCGAAACAGGTTAAACAAAAATGGCTGCCATTTAGGCGGGAAAATTCAAAAAATACACATGATGCATTTCACACCAAATTGCATTTTTCATTTTTTAAAATTTCTTCATGTCAATTTTTTTTAGCTATAAAATTAAAAAAATGATTCAATATATGCTAAATTAATTTTCATTAAATTTTCTTTCCATGAAAATTAAATTAGCCGACATTTTTAATTTTTTTTTTTCATTTATTAAATTAGAGCTAAAAAATATTTAAAAAAAATTGCACTTATAATTTTTCAAGTTTTTCACAAGTCAAAATTTTTTTTATTTTTTTTTTAATAATTTTTTCAATAAAAAAAAAGTTCCAAAAATTTTTAGAAGCCGGCTAACTTAATTAATCTTCGTTTACTTTACTGGTAAAAATAAAGCGCAAAAAGATACTCATGCTGTCATCTAGAGGCTTTGGATTTAAGCTTCACTGCCATAATCATTGTCGTTATTATTATTATCACAAAATCTGGAACACGAGCATGAGCTCATTGTCAACCGTAAACACTGGCAAGAAAGTATCTGTGTTTGGAGTCTGACAAGAATTTGTTAATAAATCTTTCATAGAAGTGTATTAATTATTTATCATCAAAATTAATTATTTTTAAAAAATCCATACTTAAAAACAACCATTATAAATATTGAATTTTACTCCCTGTAAATAAATAATTTAAAGATCAATTGAGGTTAAACACCTGGGGTATGTACAGGTAAAGTCACAATTTTATAAACATTACGCACATTGACACAAAATAATGACAAAAGATTTGGATATTCTAGATTTATTTAATCGAATTTCAACTTATTGAAACATGTCATCGGAAGAAGTTAACAGAGTAACGGCTGCAGTGCCTACGGAAGAAGCTGGCCAGTCAGTCAGCAGCACAAGCCAAAACACAAGTACAGCTACTTCCAACGTGAACTCTCCACGTCCTACAGACCAAAGCCGTTCAAACAACCTCCAGCGTATTCAGCAACGAAAGCAACACGTATTCAACTGGCCTCAAGTTAAAAAGTTGATTAAATTGGCGAATTACAGCGCGTGTCAAGCGGAAGAGTGTAAATGTAACGGCTGGAAAAACAGCCTGTCACTGGTAAAGTCGCCTCAGAAAGACGGACAACCTCAGCAGCAGGCCCAGCAGCAGGTTCCCAATTTCAGTGATCCATGTCGATGTTGCAATCATACTCTAGACAATCATATTAGTCATTTACCAAAACAGTCAGATGAAGAGATTAACAGATTACTAGGAATGGTCGTAGACGTCGATAATATATTCATGGGTATGCATCGCGAAGAAGATCCAGATACCAAGAAAGTTTATTATTATTTATTTAAATTATTAAGGAAAAATATATTAGCAATGACAAAACCAGCGGTTGAAGCGCCTCTCGGACAACCGCCTTTTGAAAGGCCGAGTATCGCAAAAGCGATTAGTAATTTTGTTTTATATAAATTTAGTCATTTGCCGCAACATGATTGGCAAGCAATGTACGACTTAGCTAAAATGTTTCTTCACTGTCTGAACCATTGGAACTTTGAGACACCAAGCGCTAGAAGAATATCTGCAAACCTGGAAGACCCAACGCCTTACAAAATAAATTATACGCGGTGGCTCGTTTATTGTCATGTTCCAGCATTTTGTGATTCGCTGCCGCATTATGACACTACGCTGGTATTCGGAAAAACAATGTTACAAGCGGTATTTAAATCTGTTTGCCGACAACTTATGGACAAATGTCACAACGAACGAGACAAAATGTCACCTGACAAGCGAGTTCTTGTATTAACTCATTTTCCAAAGTTCTTATCAATGCTCGAGGGAGAAATTTTTTCAAACACTTCACCTATTTGGGATCCGGAGTTCAAGCAAGTACCTCCTTATCACCTTCATTTATCACTCGACTCAAAAACCAACGCTGGACGTCGTACTGGTGAATTTGAGAAGGTAACACTTACTCCTAATGATAAAGACAATTACACGACAATAAATATTAGTCCAGGAGTCAAGCGAGCCGGAGAAAAGCGACCTCATACTGAAGGTAGGTCTGAGAGCAAGAAAAAACGAACTGAAGAAGCCTTTGAGGACTTGCCTGAGGAGACTGTCGCTGTTGTTTTGGACACGATTAATGATCCAAACTACATGTGTGGTCCCGATGCCGTTTTCCCGCCAAATGTTCCAAGAGACGAGACTGCAAAGCTGGAAGAAGCGAAAAAAATAATAGAGTTTCATGTTATTGGCAATAGTTTGAGTCAGCCGGTGTCCAAGCAGACCATGCTCTGGTTAATAGGTCTTCACAATGTTTTTAGTCATCAATTACCTCGGATGCCCAAAGAATACATCTCGCAGTTAGTTTTTGATCCAAAGCATAAAACTTTAGCGTTAATTAAAGATGGCAGACCAATCGGTGGTATCTGCTTTCGGATGTTTGCAACTCAAGGGTTCACAGAAATTGTTTTCTGCGCTGTTACGAGTCAAGAACAAGTTAAAGGTTACGGGACACATTTGATGAATATGTTAAAAGACTATCATATAAAAAATAATATTCTACATTTTTTGACATTCGCTGACGAATTCGCCATCGGTTATTTTAAGAAACAAGGCTTCAGCAAAGACATTAAATTACCTCGAGCTATGTACCAAGGGTACATAAAAGACTATGAAGGGGCGACTTTGATGCACTGTGAGCTTAATGCAAAAATAGTTTACACTGAATTCACGGCTGTTATTAGAAAGCAGAAGGAAATTGTGAAGAAATTGATTCAGCAGCGACAGCAAGAGATTCAAAAGGTTCATCCGGGGTTATCATGCTTCAAGGAAGGCGTTCGAGGCATTCCTGTTGAATCTATTCCAGGCATCCGCGAGACTGGGTGGAAAAATTACGCGCAAACGAGAACGAGGGGTGTCGCCAAAGGCAGTCAGGGTCCAGAGCCCATGGAAGCTTGTCTTGATATCACTGATTCGCTTTATAATGCACTGAAGAGTGTTTTAAACAGCGTTAAAAATCACAGTACCGCTTGGCCATTTCTAAAACCTGTAGATAAAAATGATGTTCCTGATTACTATGACCACATAAAATATCCGATGGGTAAGATATCAGGTTGTTTTTTTATTTTAATGTTCAGGGGGAACACCACTGTGATGATCGTAAAAAAGAGGTGATTTTCGCGAATTTTTTTCACAGGAAAAATAAAGGAATTTGGGGATCGGATTTTTTTTATTTTATTAAGGGTACATTAAAGATTATTTCCCTAACAGGGAAAATAAAGGAATTTGGGGATCGGATTTTTTTTATTTTATTAAGGGTACATTAAAGATTATTTCCCTAAATTTTTATTACAAAATATTTAATTATTACAAAATTATTAACAATCTCGTAGAGCAATAGAAAAAATTTTCTCCTCCATGCTCGGCTCGATAACTCAAAAACGGATCAACTGAAAATAAAAACCCAAATTATTTTTTAATCAGTAAGGATGTAATTATCATTAAAGATTTTTTTAGCCGGGTTAAAGCAAAAAAAAAAGTAAGAACAGTGAGAAAATTTTCAATCAGTCGCCATTTTTTTTTAAATAAAAATTTTTAAAATTTCTAGTGCTCTACAAAATTGTTAATAACTTTGTACTAATTAAATTATTTTTGATAAAAATTTAAAGTAATAATCTTTAATGTACCCTTAATGAAATAAGAAAAAATCCGATCCCCAAATTCCTTTATTTTCCCTGTAAAAAAAATTCCCGAAAATCACCTCTTTTTTTCGATCGTCCAGTGATGTTTCCCCCTTAAGCTTTATAAAAATTAATTATTTATTTTTTTAATTATATTAATTGACTATTTTTTTTTTTTTTTTCTTCACAGATCTCAAAACAATGACGGAACGATTGAAAGCTCGATATTACGTTACAAGACGACTGTTTATTGCTGATATGACGAGAATATTTACGAACTGCAGATTATACAACAGTCCTGACACCGAATACTTCAGATGTGCGAATGCGCTTGAAAAATATTTTCAAACTCGTATGAAAGAAATCGGTCTTTGGGATAAATAAATAAAAATTTATTTTATTATAATTAAGAACTTATGCGTATTGTATAAAATCTCCCTATTAATATTTTTAATTATACGTCATAGTAGTATCGATTAAATTATTTACTTTCAGTGCTCAAATATATAATCAAGAAGTTATATTTAATACTTGAGTATTGAGGATCAGTGTCATCGACAGTGTGTAATATGAGGAAGAAAATAATCAACAGATAAGAAATTAAATTTAATATATACGAAACTAAAGTAGACACGCTACTACTTTACAACCCAATTATTATTATTGGCCAAGCTGTTAATTAAAGAATGCAATCTGGCAGTTATAATGATGTTACAATGTGCGTCATAAGCATCGTATGGAACGATGATCACCGTTGACGCTCCTGTAAGCCTAGGAAATATTTAAACAGCCTTGAATTTTATTTAAAAGTGCAAAGCTCTAACAAAAAATAATAATTTTTCATTCATTCTCGTTTCAGTCATTAATCGAATGCTTTTTTTTTAAAGCCTCATAATTAGCTCCATTCAATCCAATTAACACTTTATGACAGAAACTAATTACTGTCTTATTGGTCATTTAATTTTTTTTTTTTTTTATTTTCTATTGAAATTGACATTGACACGATGATTTAAATTAAATAACAATTTATGAATTAATTTTCAGTTGATAAAAAACAAATGAGAGTAATTTAGTGTTGCAGTTTTGTGTTTTTTTTTTTTTATAATTTGTAAGGAAAAAACATACGAAACACGGATGTGTCATAAAAGAATACCTAATTGAAGAGCAAATTATATTAACTTAAAGAGTATCAAGTAGTTTACCTTCACCACTTGCGTCCTTTTTGGATGGCAAGGATTTATCACGTCCAATAACTAATTTAGTTATCTTATTTATTTAAAAAGAATTCAATTATCAATCAATTTTCTACCGTCATTACTTCCAATTTATATACAAAATTGTAATAGTTATTCACCACAACGCTGTTAAATATTAAATTGAGGTCAAGGATAATTTAACGCAAGGTAAAGTGATACATATCAATAATAATAAATATATAATAGACATAATTATAATAGCAATAAGATTTCCAAATATTTTTTGCTCGACAAAAAGTTTGCGTGATTTTCTCATCGTCGATTGTTGAATCTGTATATATTTATAATGAAGATGATGATCATGATTTTCCGTGTACTCAATTTTAGCGGCGTAATTTCTCTTGTGATGTAGTCGCCCAAGTTGATTAAGGAAAAGACAAAGCGATTACTGAAGAGAAGAAAAGGAATTAAATTTAAAATAAAATACATATAAACTTGGTATGCTCTGGTTGTCACGGATTCATTCAGTCTCTGAATAAGTATCAGCGAGTTTGATAATTAATTGGTGACAGCAATCAAAAGTAATTAGCGCATTTACGGGTAACTATTAACAATCCTGAATTTGAATATTCTTGATATAATTTATGATTTATGTCAATGAAAATGAAGTTAGCTGACATTTCAAAATTTTTATAAATTTTTTATTGAAGATATTTTAACTAAACAATTAAAAAAAAAAAAAATTTCACCAATTTCATCAAATTTAGCAGCCACTAGATAATTTTTTAATTTTATTTAACAAATAAATTTCTTTTCTGGAAAGCTATTTTTAAAAAATTGCATTTATAATTTTTTAAAATTTCTAAATGTCAATTTTTTTTTCTCATTTATTTTTGCCATAATTTATTTGTTAAAAAATTAATAAATATCTGCTAAATTAATTCTCATAAAATATTTTTTTAGTTGTAATTTAATTAAAAAAAAAAAAATCAAAAATTTTTAGACGTCTGCTAACTTCAGTGTCATTTAATTTGTTTATTTAAATAACAAGCAACAGCTGAAAATTTTTTTTTGATATAGAAACAGAATTTATGGTAATAAAGCGGCCGAGTGACAAACGTCATTATCATAAAAATAAGGAGTGAAAAGAGTCTATTGTATCGCTGTGAAGAAGAAATAGATAATAATCGGAGAAATTTATATATAATATACAAAAAAATTCCAAAAAAACATTAATGATATCTTAGCATTGAAATTGTATAAAAGGCTGTAAGTTTATTTAGAGCAACGTGTGTACGAACGTTTGTCCATATATGCTAAGATAAAAAAAACACCGTTGATTAAGAGGGGAGTTGATATAAAGAACCGCGCGTTAGCTTCACGGCACATATTATTGCTTTTTAAAACAAGACATACACTATTCGCGATCCATTCATGTTTTTTTTTTGTTTTTAATTAATAACTAGTTAATCAATAATTAAAAAAACAGAAATATAAATAAAAGTTTGTGTTGTTAAGTGATTTATTAAAAATATTCCAAAATGTGTGACGATGATGTGGCCGCTCTTGTTGTTGATAATGGATCCGGGATGTGTAAAGCCGGGTTTGCGGGGGATGATGCACCCCGTGCTGTTTTTCCGTCCATCGTTGGAAGACCTAGATATCAGGTAAATTAATTAAATTAAAGTTAGCAGTCACTTGACCATTTTTTAATTTTGTTTAACAAATAGATTTTTTTCAAAAAAATTTTTTTTTCTACTTCTTTTTTGTCATAATTTATTTGCTTTAAAAATATGAAAATAAATTTAGCAGATATTTAATAATTTTTTTTTAACAAACAAATTATAGCAAAAAAAATTGACATTTAGAAATTTAAAAAAATTAAAAATCCAACTTTTTAAAAATTATTTTTTGGAACTAATTTTTTTGTTAAATAAAATTTTGAAAATTCTCTAGTGACTGCTAACTTTAATGTCATTTCAAAAATTCTTAAAATTATCAAATTAATTTTCATGATAAATTATTATAATTAATAAAATATGTTATTTTCAAAGAAATGAAGTAAAATTAGCTGTCATCTGAGCAATTGTTTATTTTATTTAATAATTAAATTTATTGTAAAAAATTATTTAAAAAAAAATTGCATTTTTTATTTTTAAAAATTTCTAAATGTCAATTTTTTTTCTTATTATTTATCCCATAATTTATGTGTTAAAAAAAATTCTAAAAATGATCAAATATCTGCTAAGTTAATTTTCATAAAAAAAATTAGCTTAAGATTTAAAAAAAAATTTTTTTTATACATTTCTTCACAATTTTATTTGTTTGTTTGTTTGAAAAAAAAGTAACTTTGATGATTAAAACTTAAAATTTTCAAAAACTAATAAATTTATTTGTCGTAGGGAATAATGGTGGGTATGGGCCAAAAAGACAGTTATGTTGGAGATGAAGCCCAAAGCAAGCGTGGTGTCCTGACAGTAAAATACCCAATCGAGCATGGTATCGTTACAAACTGGGATGATATGGAGAAAATCTGGCACCACACATTTTACAACGAGCTGAGAATCGCACCAGAAGAACATCCGGTCCTTTTGACGGAAGCGCCATTGAATCCCAAAGCAAATAGAGAAAAAATGACCCAGATTATGTTTGAAACTTTCAATTCACCCGCAATGTACGTCGCTATTCAAGCAGTGCTATCACTGTATGCTTCTGGAAGAACCACGGGTATTGTTTTGGACAGCGGAGACGGAGTTTCTCACACGGTTCCCATTTATGAAGGTATGTATCTGGTATTTCATTCCATATTCTATTCTCAGTTGTATATTTGTATGAATGAAAAGATAGATGATAAATTAAGCGTAAATTAATTCTCATGCTCTATTTTAAATAGTATTTATATATAAATGTTGATATAAATTGATGAGAGCTAAATAGAGCCTAAAAAATAAAAGATGATTTTACCAAGTTGGGTTTTGACCTTTAAATCAGTGTCTTTAGATGGAAACGAGTTTTCAGTACAAGGATATAAGTAATACAAGCTTATTACACTGCTTGATGTCCTTTTATGAGCAAGCTTTAAATAAAAATTCACGATGATGATTTTATTAATTTTTTTTATTTATAAATATTTCAGGATATGCGCTGCCGCATGCGATTCTACGTCTGGATCTCGCGGGTCGGGACCTCACGGACTACTTGATGAAGATCCTTACTGAGCGTGGGTACTCATTTACAACGACGGCTGAACGTGAAATTGTTCGTGATATAAAAGAGAAACTTTGCTACGTTGCTCTAGACTTCCAACAGGAAATGGCAACGGCCGCAGAATCCAGCGCGCTTGAAAAAAGTTACGAGCTTCCAGACGGACAGGTGTTTATAATTTATAATTATATATAATAATAACTATTATTACATGCTAGTTGAATAACAATTAATTCAAAATTAATTAAACTAGGTAATAACAATCGGTAATGAACGTTTCCGATGCCCTGAAGCAATGTTCCAACCCAGCTTCCTTGGAATGGAGTCCTGTGGTATCCATGAAACAACTTACAACTCAATAATGAAATGTGATGTTGATATCCGTAAAGATCTTTACGCTAATTCTGTTCTCTCTGGTGGTACTACAATGTATCCGGGTATCGCTGATAGAATGCAGAAAGAAATAACAGCGCTTGCTCCGTCAACCATGAAAATAAAAATAATCGCTCCGCCGGAGAGGAAGTACTCGGTATGGATTGGAGGCTCTATATTAGCCAGTCTTAGTACATTCCAACAGATGTGGATTTCTAAACAAGAGTATGATGAATCTGGACCCTCTATTGTTCACAGAAAATGTTTTTAATTATTTAATTATTATTTTTCTTTTAATTTATTTATTATTACTATTATGTATCAATTAACCAGATTAATCTTTATGATTGTCTCTAATTATTCGCTTCAATACAAGTATTTATAATACTCTAAATTTTTTTCCTCCATAGTTTTAAGTACAAGGGATAAATGAAATTTTATTTAATTATATTAGTATATGATTATTATAATTAATAATTATTAATAATATTTATTCTATCATATATTTTTTTATTTCTAAAATATATATAATATATAGCAATAGTATATAATACAGCTCGGTAAATTATTGAGACAGATCTGAAAGTAAATTCCATTATTTTTTGTTTTAAATTTATACATTAATATTTTTTCATTTTTATTTTATCTTTGTTATTTACTTATTATAATTTTTTGATATTTATACGTCGTACAAATATTTAATCATTTATAATAGTAATTAACGAATTAATTTTCATGGAAAATAAAATAAAGCTTCTTTTTAACAATAATTTTAAGAAATCATAATTATTAAATAGAAATAAAAAAAAATAAAAGTTATTAATAAAAATTTTATTTACATTTTAATTGTACTTTTGCTAGGCTCACAAAACCTCAGATTAAATATTTTTTTTTTTTTTTTTTTACTTTTGTATGTCATGTTTTCTTTATCAATTCATATTTAATAATGTTTTTATTACAATTTGTCCCCAAATTTCATTTTAAAATACATCCATTACAAAATAAATGAGTCATATTTTTTTCATTGTTTAACTATCAATTTTCATCCACTTAATTAATTTAATCACCAATATTAAATAACGGTAATAAGTAATGAGTGTTATAGATAAAAAGAATAAACGCATTTTGAGGCTTCTAGCTGGGGCTTTGTTTCTTCGATCCTAGACTATTTTTTACAATTATTTTATTTGTATCGTATAACTTTCTCTAAAATTTTTACAATCATACAAAAAATATAGTATCAATTTAATTGAAGGCAAAATTTCATAAAACAAAATAATTTCTATAATTTTACGAAAACAAAAAATTATGACATTTTCCTAAAAAGTTAAAAATATTCAACTATTTAAAAAAAATCAATAAATATTACTTTTAAAAAAAGTCGGTTTTTAAGCATGGAAATTAATGTTTAAAAAACTATTAGATATCTTTCATCCTGACGCGCAGTCATTTTTTTTCCAGTATAAAAAGAAGCAAAGAAAAAATTGAATCATAAAAAAACATCTTTGGTGGCCTTTTTTGCACAGGAATCATGAGTAAAAATTTAAATACGTGAAATGTAAAATAATATTAAATTAAAGTTTTGATTTAATAAAAACTAAACTAAAATATATAAACTAGATATAATTAATTATAAAATAAAATATAAAAGGTCCTCTAATGCTTATCTCCGAGATTTTCTTCTGCCAGTTGATCGTTTAGGTCGCCGGCTTTTGGATCTCGCCGAGTGGAGCCACGGAAGAGAAAATTCACTGTAAAAAACGATTATATTACTAAAAATTCAACAAAAAAAAATAATAAATAAAATAACTCACGTAGGGGTAAAACTAGGAATGGGAGCTCCAAATGCAGATACTGGTAGCTCAGGATCAACCTGGAGACTTTGTACTTGATCCATATCTGGCCAGAGCGTAGTAATGACTTCTTCCTCAGTACTAGACGGACATGGTCCAGTGTGATTAGTGTTGTAACAAGTCGCTTGATGATTCTGACGCTCTTGTCTTTGTTTTAGTTTTTCAATATGCCTTTGTTCCCTGTAAGCAAATAATTCAACCAATTAATTTTTGTATAATAAATTATACTAAAATTTATGTATAAATAAAATAATAATAAAGTTAGCCGATGTTTTTAATTTTTTTTTTATTTTTCTGTCATTAAACTACAACTAAAAAATATTTTTGAAAAATTGCATTTACAGTTTTTAAATTTTTTTACAAATGAAAATTTTTTTTTATATTTTTGTGATAATTATTTCAATAAAAAAAAAAAAATTATTAAAATTTTTAGATGTCGGCTAACTTAATTTTCTTATAAATAAATACCTTATCCTTTGTACATCCCATCGTTTTCTCCTTCTTTCATCATTTTCCAGCTTCAAATGTCTTTTATTAAAAATTTCATCGTCCAAATTTTCAGTACCCTCCATGGTATAACAACTAGTGTAAACCTTTATTCTCCAGCTCGGTACTTCTAAATTATTAGAATCATCCTCTATTTCAGGTTTAGTCCTTAGATTATAATGAGGATCACCCATAGCAGTGTAATAATGCTCTTCAGTTGTTAAAAAAGATTCTTTTTTAATAATTGACTTGCCTTTTTTATCAGACTTTCTATTGCCCAAATCATGGGTTGAGTTTTTGCCTTCAGGAATCGTGGAGGTTGTATCATTGCTAATAGTCGAGGAGCAAGAAACACCACGTTTACGTTTACTACCACTGCTTGGCAAAGGTGTTGGATCTGATTTTCTTTTATTTCTCTTACTCTCCCATTCAAGTCTGGCATCACCACCGCTGGCCACGTTGAGGTCTGGTTTGATGTCTAATTTATTCAAATTATCATTGGTATGTTCTTGTTTGACAGTTGTAATTCCACCGCTTGTGTTGAGACGTATTTTAAAGCTCTCATTGTACTGAGGACTATTACACTCGGCGGAAATATTTTTGTGATGCTGTTCGTTAACAATAAGTGGTGTGACAATGTTTACCGAATGGAGGCTGGGCGGTGAGCATGGTCCAATGTCCGATGCAATTGAATTTTCGGTACTCTCTGATCGTAATTTCTGCAAATTAACTCGTCTGTCCATACGCTCCAGTCGTAATTTGAGCTGTAACAATTTTATTCCTTTATAATACATATTTATAACCTTAATTACAAATAACTGGCAATAACACAACACAACGTCCTCCGAGCGAATTAAGAATATGGTTAGTTTTTGTAAATATTACAGTACCGGTATTTTTTCTTTAAAAAGCCATTGCGCGCCTAAATTCAGTTGATAAAGTCATATTTTATTTTATCATTAAAAACGAGAAAAAAAATACTGATCGATGCGCCACCATGCGGTTTTGTCAAAGGCAAATCTTTGACATTTGATAAAATAAAAATAAAACAATAATTCAATGAAAAAAAAATTTTTTTTTGACAAATCACTAATAAAAAGTAATTATTAAATATATTTTTAGTAGAAGTTAACAAGAATAATAGATAAAATATGACAAGACTAAAAATCAGCTGATTGTCTAAAAATAATAAATCAAGATTTCTGACACTTAAAATAGACGACAGACGATTTTTATAAACAAATCACTCATTAACAAATGATTAAAAAAAAAAAAATATAAATAAAATTTTTTAATTTTAAATTCTAGAATGGTGATATTAAGGTAACCTACTGTTTCATTTTCCTGTCTGAGAGCAGCCAGTAATTTATCCTTAGTAACTATTTGCTCAGATTGCTGCTGAATAAGGTCAAGATGCAGCAATAACAATTCCTTAAGGTGCTTGACCTCCGCGAGATCATTAAGACGTGGCTCGTTGCCCCTGAGAGGGCTCACTCCGAGAGTCGATGTTGCGGTCGCGGCTACTGCCGGGGTTCCACCGTCAGTCATGCTGGCATACATGTGATCAAAGTCACAGGGAAAAGTAAGTATGCCAGCAGAAGTTGGCTTGTCGCCGACAATATCTTCAACGTTGTCAGTAGCCGCGTGTCCACTTGTTATTATAAATTCGTTTTGCGCGCTCGTACTACGTGCGCTGTTGGTCGCCGATGAGGACGACAAGTGCTCGTTCATCGCCGCTACCATGTTGTAGGCGGCTGTTGCCGCACTACTGCCACTATTATTAATATCACTATTATTTAAATTATTACTATCAATATCAATATTATTATTAGTATTATTATTATTATTAATAATAATAGTGTTACTAGTTTCACCGTCACCGTCACCTTCACTAACAGCGACACCGGTAGCAGTACCGGTACCTTCACTCCCAACACAGTTAACAACAACAACAGCACCAGGCTGCAAAATATTTTGATCTGCAAGTGACAGAAGTGACGTAGAGGATGATGATGACGAACAGGATGAAGATGAAGACGAAGAAGACGATGTAGAAGTTGACGAGGGTGTGTTTTGTAGCTCCGGATGGTTATGGTAGTCAACAACAACTACCGAGGATGCTGATGTCGATGTGACACCTTCCACAATTGCGCCTAAGTCAGAGGCGACACCAATTCCACTTATGTCCAACCGATTAGTGTCCAAAACGTGAAACTCCTGATAATTACCAGCAACTACAACATCATTATCACCATTTATTAATAATTGTGATGACGGGGATACGTTTGACATTTTTTTTGAATACTGGCGCCCCCGAGGCTGATGATATTACCGAGCTCATTTGTGGTCGCCGCGCCGAGCGTACCACGCGCCCGCTTCACGCACATCAACTCCAACTAGTTTTACAACACAACACCCTTTTATTCCCGTTACTTTTTTATTTAACTTTTTTTATTTTAATTATCACTCTTACTTTTATTCTCCTAAAATAATTAAATCAATAATAACATTTTTGATTGTTTCATTAATGAATGTATTATTATTATTGGTATTATTATTATTATTATTATCGTTGTTGTTTTCCCTCCTTTTCTCCCTCCGAGTGGACACACCACTAGGGTCTTTGGAGTATCGCCCTCTGCCCCGCTTATGACGTTACCCCTCGCGTCTTCACCTAGAACACATCACACTTGCTTTAAATTATCAGACAGTGGCCATAATTGTAATGATAAACAAAACACTGTACTCGATAATTGTAACAATAAACTTTTTTTTGTTGTAGACACTATTGTTTAAGCAACTTATTGAACTCCATACTAATGGAGTGGTGTTTACTGCTCTCAGACGCAGACCGACGACGGTAGGCTGTGCAGTAGATAGCCGGACTCGGACTCTATATCTAGACACCTTCCTCCATATAGCCGCGAATCGGCTTTTCTGTTTTATTGTCCTTACCGAAGCGCCATCTTCTCATTAATGTCCTGGACCCGGGCAACGGCTACTCAACTTTGACCTTGAACTTTTAGATTTACAATTATTGCATTAAATATTTTAATATTTATTTATTGTAATTGTTGCAGAATTCATTTTGTCAACTTACTAATTCTTGTTATACTGAATCTAGCGTATGTAAATTTAATTACAATTAGAATCATTAAACATACAGTATTTTTCAATAAATAAATTATACCAGCTGATGATAATAACCAGCAGCTGATCGTTTTTTTCAGAAATATTAAATTTTTTAATGGAAAATTGTTTAATTTATTTTCTAATTCACAGTAAGTAATAATTTATTTATTTTATCCAGTTTTAATTACAATTTTTAAATGTATTTATTATTTTTCAGAAATTATAAAGGAAGTAAATTTGCACTCACGAAAATTATATTGGCAAGATTGTAATAAAACTGAAGTTGACAGACATTAAAAATTTTTTTAGAATTTTATAGCAATTAAATTATTATAAAAAAAACTTCACATGTGAAATTTAATAAAAATTACAAGTGAAAATTTTTGGAAGTATTTTTTTATTGTCATTGATTTGTTAAAAAAATTTTTAAAATCAACAGCTGACGGCTAACTTCAGTGTTATAGATTGTAACCAAACTATACAATAACACTGAAGTTGACAGATGTTAAAAATTTTTTTAGAATTTTATAGCAATTAAATTATTAAAAAGAAATTAATTAAAAAGTTTCAGATGTAAAAATTTATAAAAATTTCAAGTGAAAGTTTTTAGAAGCATTTTTTTATTATAATTAATTTGCTAAAAAAATTTTTAAAATTGACAGCTGACCGCTAACTTCAGTATTATAACTATACATCATAATTTTAAAAGGAAATTAATTCATAAAGTCGATGATTAAATGAAACAATAACAAAATTTTAGAAAAAAATTGTTTCATATAAATTTTTATCTAAAGAATGCTGGAAATTAGTCACACTCCGATTCCAAGAAAATTACGTCATTTTACAATGTTGGTATTGCTTTAAATAAATTACTAACGAGCGCAATCGTTCAAGTGCGACCCCACGGACTTTTAATGTTTGTACACTTTGACGTCACAAAAAACTAAAATACCAATCAAAAATTTATTTTTACAATTATACTATGAATTACTTCTTAATAAGTACAAGAAAAATATTTCTTTGTAAATTTTTATCCAGCCTCTGGATGTTTAAAAACTAATTTATTAAATAAAAAACATAAACAAAATAATGGAGACTGAAATATATCGAGCATGTGAAAATGGGTAAGAAATCATGATAATAAATGTCAAAATATTTTATTAAGATACATTAGTTATTATTTGTATAAAATTAAATTATATGTTGTACTTATTCTTGATAGTCACTTTCGTACTTATTTTAATTTTAGCGCTGACGAGAAAAATTTAATAATCCAAGAGTATGAAACGATAGTAGAAAGTCTTCAGCAAGATTTAAACGCTTGCAAGGTAAGTCACTTAATTTATTTATTGCATTGATCTGAAAATAATTTTAATTATTTTATTTCAGCTTGAGCAAAAGCGCTTGAGAGAAGAGATAGAAATTTTGAAGGAGGAAAATAAAAATGCGTCTGACTTAGCTCGTGAATCATTTAAACATGCCAACAATACAGAGTGTCCAAATAATGCTGGTCATCAGGAAAATGTAGACAATTTAAAGCAACAGATATCAATAATACAATCGGAGAAAGAGTCAATGTTTCAATTATGGCAAATGGCTCTGAAAGCTGTTGATGTTCTTGAGCAAGAATTAAAAGCAACTCATCCGTCCGATGGTAAAACAAATAAGTATTATGAAGAGCAAATAAATAGTGTTAAGGAAGCTTATTCAGAAGCTATTAAGGTACTAGAAGCAAAGCTTATTCAAGTAAGAGATAATTTTACTCGACACCAAACCCTGTGGGAGTCTACTAGAGATAAGTTGGCTCTTCTTAAAAATGAAAAGACTGATTTAGAAAATAAGATAGTATATTTACAAAATGAACTAACGTCCAAAGAAGAAATAAATAGCAAAACTATTGAAATTTTAAAGGCTGACTGTATCAATGCTAAGCAACAAGTTGAAAATATTCAGAATCTTAAATTAAAAGTCGACAATGAGCTGATAGAAATGAAAGCATTTGCCAATAGACTAGCTGCTAAGGATTTAGAGTCTAAAGAAAAAGTTGCTGAAGCTATTGAGTTGATAGAGACGGCGGTAAGAGAAAAAGAAATAGTTTTACAGCGCGAAGCTCGAGTTGTTGAGGAGAAATCAAAGTTAGAAAATCGACTGGCTAATTTAACTGAAGAATTTACCGCAAGGTTAGACAAAGAATTGACTGAGTTGAAAAGCAACTACGAGAAAAATATTCAAAAGTATTTATTTGAAATAAAAGAACTCAAAGCGGAACTAAGAGATAAAATGACGCTTATTGATCGCGTACAAAGAGAGTCGAGATTGTATGAAGAAGAACTACTTAAAGTGCGACATAGCTCAGAAGATATGCTGCAGAGGAGTAATTCAAGGTCCATTGAGCTGGAGCAAAAGTTGAAGGACGCTGAATACAAGATTGAAAATTGTGAAGAAACTTGCAGGCGTAAGTACGAAGAGAGGATTCGCCAGTCTGATAATAAAGTTAATGAGCTTGAGGAAAAATTGGCAAGTTGCAACGATCGGTTGAGAAGGAATCAAATGTACAGCATGAGAGATGTTGAGGATCGGGTCAAAGAAGCTGATGACAGAACCAAAGAAGCTTTTGAGAGGTATGCTGGTCTTGAAAAACGTTTTGCGCGGGCTCTCGAAGAACGCGATGGTATTTCAAATGAGCTGAGAACACTGCAACTAAATTTTGATCGCGAAATAACTCGGCGTGATAACGAACGTCGTTTGCTGGACTCCCGTGTAAGGGAACTGCAAGAAGAACTGCGAAAAGCTAATGATTTAGCTGATAAAGCAACTGCTAGAGCCAATTCACTGTTGGAGAAAATACATTTATTGGAGAAAAACGCTCAAGAGTACAAACATCAGTCGATGTGAGTTAATTTTTTATATGATTTAAAATTTTTAATTTTTTAATTTTTAATTAAACTATTACAGATTTATCAACGAAAACCAATCAATGGACTTGGATAAGTCAATTGATTTAAAAATAATGCAAGATAAATACGAAGAAAAAATATCTGAGTTAACGAGATACGTCAAAGTCCATCAGAAACTGTCTAACAAGTAATTTTCATTATAATTAAAGAAATTTCCATCTTTATAATTTTCAACCAGGATTATAAATACTAATAATATTAGGATCACGAGTGGTTGGAAAAACACAGTTAAATTAATTTAAACAATCATTGAGTTGGCTGTTCGGCTAGTTGATGAAGTTGAAGCTTTATTTTCAATCCTATAGTGTATGTATTTATTTTAATTTGACGATCGTTTAGACATTGTTGAGAGCTTGATGAAGTCTTAAGAATAAAGACGAAACGTTGCAATTCAATGATTGTTTAAATTGATTTAACTGTGTTTTTCCAAGTACCTGTTTAAAAAAAATAAAAAAAAAAATAGTATATTACACCCCTAAAGTTGACGCTTTACGACGAGGGAAAAAAAAATTATTAAAACCTTCTGAATGATTAATCATTACAGGTGGAAAGAAGAGGCCCAGTCATTAGCCGATAAATTTCAAAGCCGTTACAAAGAACTTCGTTCAAAAGTCAGTGTATTAAAAAATGAAAACGAAGAACTTAATAAAGAATTAGTGAGTTGTCGACAACAGATAGTCGCTGTACAACGTGCTCACTTGATGGACAGGTAAAAAATAAATTAATAAAATAAGTATTTATCAACTTACATAATTATATTAATCCATATAAATGTTAAAATGTTATTCAGATACGATCATGGTGGAGGTGCAAGGTGACAGAGCTTTAAATTCATTTCAACCGCAAGTAGTGGTAAACCTGTAAATAAAGCCCAAATATTTTTGTCGTGCAAAATAAAAAGATTTTATTTATTAAATGAATGTTATTAAACTTACTTATAATTATTATTATTATATTATAGTTTATGAGAGTATACTTTAGTAATTAATAATTAGCAAGAATTAGAATTGACACACGCTGTAAATAAACTGGGTAACCAATAAAGCGTTCCATTTTCATCCTGGTCATCAAGCCAAGCAAGTCCTAGTTTAACCATATGATCAAGAGCTTTTTGCGCTCTATCGCGTTCCCATTTAAGTTCAGTTTCCAATAATGAAACTGAGGCGTAAGCATTCCCAGAGATGCTTGTTTGCTGAAGCACAGCCGTGTGGTCCATACTGAGCTCGCCGGGTATCGACTGCACCAAATATTTTCCCCGGCCAATTGGCAAAACTGAAAATCCGCTGCCAAATATTCTTAATTTTTTAGCCGCAGCCAATAAATCCTCGTTAGTTATCTCTTGGTGTTCTTTCCGTCTGCCTCTGGCCTGAATCAGCCGGTCCCTGAGCTCGTCGAGAGATATCAAACCTCCGGTTTTATAATTTGTCGCAAGACAAACTTCGACAATCTGTACCGCTAATTCGTAATAAAAATCTCCAATTCCTAGCACTGACCAGAAACCTTTTCCCGAAGCCAGCGGGTCTACACCTATTGACGCACACATTTCCGTAAATTGTCTACGAAATTGAGCATTTTTCTTAATTTCATTCTTGTGCTTGGTAGCAAATTCTTCAAGATTTGTTCGAAACATCTCCATATGTTTGGTCATCTGTTCAAACTGATTTTCTTGAATTGCTGTACCTTTATCTTTGTACTTTTCTTGTTCTAATTTTTGCTTATGAATAGCACCAATTCCTGCTTTACGCCTCATATTTTCTAAAAATAACAATTTTTACTAATTAATTTATTAATAACTAAAAGTATTAAATATAATTAAAATTTCTTACCTTTGTTTTTTATTTTTTACTTTTTTTTTTTAATAAATTCAATTATTATTGATGAATAATTAGATAATACAGGTACAGAGTGTTGTCATAATCTCTGAAATATTTATTGCTGTTCGGAGTCAGCTGACTCAACTAGAAAACTTTTTTACCGACAATTAAAAATAAATATTTTGACATATGACAAGTTTGAAATTTGTTTTTTTTTTTTTAAATTATTTTTTTATGCATTTATAATTATAACCTATTTGAGAATTCTGTCGTCGGAAGCTACTATTTGTGTAGTAATTTAATTTTCTGGTAAGACCAGGGATAGTAAAGAAAGCAGTGGTGGGAGTCTAGAAGTACTGGGAGACAAATTATATTTATACAGAGAAAGATAGACAGCACACGTGCAGATGCAGACGCTCGTTAAAGATTAATCTAAAAGAAGGTATTACTCTAAATTTGTCAATTGACGTTAGTGTAAACAAACATTTAAATTTTTAAAAATAACAAACAATTAATAATAATAATTTATATATTTTTATAGATATTTTTAAATTATCACAAATTTTATCTAAATTGCATAAGTAATTATTGCACACATTAATTAATTATAATATCAAAATAAAGCTATTTAAAGTCATGTCAGTGATGAAAATTGATGGAAGTTTAGGAGAAGGGGTAAGTATAAAATTAAATAATTAATATTTAATTGATAAACTTGGTGATTAATTTATTGAATTAATAATTGTTTTAAGGGTGGACAAGTACTGAGAATAGCAATAAGTTTGAGTGCTCTTTATAAAATACCGATTGAAATTGAAAATATACGAGCTGGACGTCCAAAGCCAGGATTAGCTGCCCAACATCTTAAAGGTACTTGATAAAATTTTATTATTAAACGTTGTCATATGTATTTTAATTTATGTAACTAAAATTAGCCGACACTTAATAATTATTTAATTATTCTTGAAAAATAAAATATTGAATAAGTCTAGAAAATTATTTTTAAAAAATTACACTTACAATTTTTTAAAGCTATTAAGGATGGACTTTTTTAAATAAATTTTTCTTGCTATAAAAATTATCAGATGTCTCTTAATTTCAGTATCATTTTAATTTTATGAAATGGTCAGCTGACGTCTGATCACTCAAAAATTTTTCAAAGTTCTGATATGTAAAATTTTTTCTTTAATTTTTTTTTTATAATCTACATTATCAAGAAAATAAGCAAAATTTTTTGGCCAGTGTATTTATATGATAAAATGGGTTTTTGTGGTTGAATTTGGTATCGTTGGAAAAGTCGATCTGGAGTTGTACCTTTTCATGGTTTTATATCATTGTCAATTTATGATGATAAGTATTTAAGTTGCATTCGAAAATTCTCTATCTCTAGATACATAATTAAGAAATGACCTTGTATCTTGTGAACTATTGACATTTTCAAAGATATAAGCTCATCCCGATGTTACACTCATCAAGACCTTTCATTTGAGTACCCACATCAATTTTTCATATATTTATATATATTATATATATTTATATATGAAAAATATATCAAAATACATGTGGATACTCAAATGAAAGCTCTTGATAAGTGTAACATAGGGATGAGCTTATATTTTTAAAAATGTCCATAGTTAAAAAAGTACAGTGCCAAAATTCATTATTTAATAAAGCAAAATTTTATTTATTTATATTTCACAAGTCACGGCAGTCACATAGTAACTCATTTATTGAAAAAATCATAAATATTTTTAGATTTCTGTTAATTTCAATTTAATTTGAATTTTTTTATTTTATAGGAGTGGAAATCGCACAGAGTATGTGTAATGCTCAGGTAAAAGGCGCTTACCCTGGCTCAACGCGATTAGAATTCATTCCAGGAGTTTTAAGTCAAACACAGAAGCGAACTTTTCATGCTGATACCCAAACCGCAGGTTGTACAATTTTGCTCGCTCAGGTCGCGTTGCCCATAGCACTGTTTTTGCCTCCTGGTGACCCAATTACCCTAATTCTTAGAGGAGGAACAAATGTGCCCATGGGTCCTCACATTGAATATCTCACAGAAGTATTTCGACCTTGGTTGAATAAATTTGGTGCTGATTTTGACTTTACTGTTTTAAAAAGGTAAGAAAGTAAAATTAATAAAATTATTAAAATTAAAATTAATTATAATACATCTATTAATTGTAGAGGATATTACCCAAAAGGAGGCGGAGAAA
The DNA here is from genome assembly GCA_000956155.1 of Cotesia vestalis. Classification (NCBI taxonomy): domain Eukaryota; kingdom Metazoa; phylum Arthropoda; class Insecta; order Hymenoptera; family Braconidae; genus Cotesia; species Cotesia vestalis. The sequence continues at coordinate 16,025 of JZSA01005367.1, read as the reverse complement.
TTCATCTCAGAATACCACCAATAAAAAGTTTGAATTCTGTTGAGATGCTGCAGCTGGGTGACATAAAAAGTATTTCAGGATGGGCTTACGTTGCTGGTTCTGTTCCTTTATCTGTACAGTATTCATCACTTTAACAATAATTATTATTATCATGATATAATAAACTATTATTTATATTTTTTTTAATTTTAGGAGGCTTACAATATGGCTGAAGTGACTAAAAATACAATCCATAAAAAATTGACTGATAATAATATTCAAGTTCCATCAATAAATATTGAAGCTTATCGAGAAGATAGAGAAATGGCTGTTGGCAATGGATCTGGCATCAAGTAATCATTTACACCTTATTCCTTTTAAATTTTACAAGTATTTACAATCATAATTGTATTTCTAGTGTCGTCTGTCAACTGAACAGTGGATCTGTTTTCGGAGGCTCTGGATTAGGCTCAAATCGTCGCGACAGTAAGTCAGAGCCCGCTAATGAGGCTGCCGAGCAAATTATTAATCCTATTCTCGATGGCTCGTGCATTGATGAGCATATGCAGGATCAAGTAATTAATTTTTTTTTTTTCAATCTTTCTAATGAGTATAATTATTTCTATAAATTATAAAAATTGTCCAATTTTTAGATGGTTCTTTTGATGGCTTTGGCGCATGGTCGTTCGAGACTGTTACTAGGCAAACAACAACTTACTCTTCACACGGAGACTGCAATAAAAGTAGCCGAATTAATGCTAGGAGATCGCGGTTTTCGATGTCAAGTAATAACGAGTCAGGACGCTGGTGACTCAAAGCAGTATATTCTCGAGTGCGATGGATGTGGTTTGTTAAATGCCGCTAATTAACCAAAATTATAAAAAAAAACTTTTATAAATTATTAAAATATATATGAAATAAGATACTGAATATTTTTTTCTTATAATTTATAATTGAATATAAAATTTTTTTATTTGGTATGAACAAGTGGTTTTATGATACGGATGAATTCACTTTCAAACTGTTGCCCAGAAAATCTATCTACTGAAGCTCTGGCAGCATTTCTTATAATGTCTTTAGTATCTTGGTCCATTTCGATTATGTTAGCAATTATTGCTGCATATTCTTCAGCATCAGTCGCTAAAAATCCTGTTTGGCTGCTGAGCTGTGTTTCAATAATATCCGCTCTATAAAAAAAAAAAAGTTTAATAAATAAATAATCAATAAAATAAAAATTTCAACTTCAGATAAAATCATTTAATCATTAATCAACACTAGCAACTTTGCAGTCACTATGTGACTGCCGTGACTTGTGAACTATAAATAAATAAAATTTTGCTTTATTAAATAATGACTTTTGGCACTGTACTTTTTTAACTATTGACGTTTTTAAAAATATAAGCTCATCCCATTGTTACATTTATCAAGAGCTTTCATTTGAGTATCCACATGTATTTTGATATATTTTTCATATATTTATATATCTAATATATATGAAAAATTGATGTGGGTACTCAAATAAAAGGACTCGATGAGTGTAATGTTGGGATGAGTTTATATCTTTAAAAATGTCAATAGTTCTCAAAATACAAGGTAATTTCTTAATTATGTATTTAAAAATAGAGCATTTTCGAATGCAGCCTAAATACTTATCATCATTAATAGACAATTGATAAGAATGATATGAAACCTTGAAAAGGCACAAATTCAAGTCAAGACTTTTGCAATGACACTAAATTTCATTGAAAAAAACCGATTTTATCATAAGAATATCCTGGACACAAAATTTTTCTTATTCTCTTAATAATATAGATTACCTAGGGCCTCCAGAATTGTGAGCAACCATGATAAGTCCAGCAGCCATACCCTCGACGACACTAATTCCAAAATGTTCATTCCACATGGTATGTAACCCAATAGTACCTAACTGCATTTCATCTACCAATTCCTCATATGGCAAATTAAGTTTGAATTCAACATTCTCGTCAACAGCCAAATGCTTGGAAAGGTCTTCCATGTCTTTAACTCGTCTCTTGTCTTCTTCATGCCGACAAGAGCCAACGAGTATCAGACGCACTTTTTCCCAAACTTCTTCTTTGACGATAGACCTCAGCTCGTACATTATCCTCAGCATCAGTGGATGATTTTTTTCCGGTCTAAATTGAGCGACGGAGACTATCCTTACCACTTCACCTTTTTGGTCATCTGCCAGAAGAGGCAATTCTACAAGGCGTTCGATATCACAAGGAGGGTACACTCGGAATGTTTTTAAAGGACATTTCCATATTGCGTTTATGTGGTCTTCTGTCCATGAAGAGTTTACCATTACTACGTCTGCACAACGACCCATAAAACCGTAGAGCTGTAGAAATATTTTTTATAATTTAACTATTAATATTATTTATTGTTGAAATTAAAATAAAATTTTATAAATGTAATATGAAAATAAAATTAGCAGACATCTGACAATTTTTAGAATTTTTTTTATTCAAAAAAAAAAAAATAAAAAGAAAATTTTGACTTATAAAAAAGTTACACAGTAAAAAATTTTGCGTCATTGTGTTAAAAATTTTTATGTTAAATATTTAACATTTATTGTGTTAAATTGACACAAAAAAGTGTTAAATTTTAACATAAAAATTTTTAACACAAAATTTTTTGACGCAAAATTTTTAACTGTGTATAAGTGAAATTTCTAAAAAATATTTTTCAGTTCTAATTTAATTAATAAAAAAAAAAAAAAATCAAATAATTTTGAAACGTCTGCTAATTTAACTGTCATAAATATTACTTACAATTGCAAATAATCTATAATAAATTATTTTAGCCATTGAAAAAAAAGGATTGCTGGCAATTATTCTGCGATTGTTATGGGAAATAACTCTGCGATAAACATGTTTTAGCATATCCGTAGATATTGTTGGATAATGAGTGTATGATCCTACACGACAACATCCAATATATTTAAATAAAGGATAAGTAAATGCGTATCCCATAGTGTCTATAAAAATATCTATCACAAAAAGAAATAACAATTATTAATTATATCTCTCAACGTTCTAGAATTTAAAAAATAATAATTAATACCTGGTTGAAGCGCTTCGAAAGCTTCCAATCCAAGTAAATACGATCCAATACTTTGTGCTAGCAGAGTAAATTGTGGATACATCTCAGCTTCAACATAGTTGCGCTTATGTAAATAAATAAATTCAACGGGGTTTATTTTAATGTTGAATGTCCTTTTTACACGGTTAATCATTTCTTCTGGCGCTACTTCAAGATCGCCGGTATAAATCGCGATATGTACATCAGGATATCTAAATAAAATTAAACAATAATTTATAGAGATAAGTAGATAAATAATATAATTGTTAGAATATTTAATAATTACTCTTTTTGGAGAGCTTTGACGACAGCCCATAAAACTCGCTCACCACCGCCTCCAGCATTGCAGTAAGGATGAAAAATTCCAATAACTTCTTTAGAATTAAAATCTTTTTTAGAAAATTTTCTTTTGAAATAAATAGGAAGTAATTTTATTGTTTTAAACACACAAGTTAGGTAGATAAGTGTTATTTTAAAGACTGTAGTTATTGTGGTTCTGTAAAAAATTAATAACATTCAAGTTAGCTGTCACTTGACAATTTTTTAATTTTATTTAACAAAAAGATTTATTCCAAAAAATTATTTTTAAAAAATTGCATTTTTTTTTTTTTATTTTCTAGATGTCAATTTTTTTTTCTTATTTTTTTTTGCCATAATTTATTTGTTACAAAATTTTTAAAATTATTAAATATGTGCAACATTAATTTTGGTAAAAATAATAAATAAAAAATTGTTTCTATATTAATACTCACTTCAAAAATTCAATGTAACCCATTTTTTACTACACAGTCATAAAAAATATTAAAATTCAATATTACTAATAATGTCAACGTGGATTATAAATGTTTTATCAAAAAAATTAAACGTATAAATTTGTGACCCATAAAAATAAATAAAGGTATGAGAATTTCTTATTACTTGGAAATAAATATTGCGTCAGTTTTATCATCAGCTGTTTAGATCAATACCTACTCATCTACATATAACATAATTTATATATTATGATTATTATTAGTATTTATACAGTAATGTGTGTTGTGTTTTGTATTTTGCATTGAGAGAATTCAGCTATACCTACAAAACAGATGTGTTGAATTGTTGTTATTGTTTAAGCAAAAATATCAACTCAATTGTTAAATAATTTATTATTAATTGCTTAGAATAATAAATCAACAATAAGAATTTTTTTATTTAAATTTCAAATAAAATACAATTGAATTATGGAGGTTAGGTTTTCATTTATTTTCTTGTTCACTTTCTATTTAATTATTCATTAATTCAACTAAATGAAAATAAATTTAGCAGATATTTAATAATTTTTAGAATTTTTTTTAACAAATAAATTATGGCAAAAGAAATTTTTAAAAATTAAAAATAATTTTTTTGTGAAAAAGAATTTTTTAATTCTCTAGTGACTGCTAACTTTAATGTCATTTCAACTAATTATTAATTTATTATTTTTACAGGATCTGAAAAGTAAAATTGATGAAGCTTGTAGAACAGCCGAACAGTTCACGAAATTATATTACGAAAGTCTGGACAAGAGAAGATATGTAAGTTAGTTTTTTTCATTTTAATCTAGATTTCATTGTTTTTTTTTTGTTTACAATCCTAGTAATTTTTTTTCTAATCATTATGAAATCTACTTCCATTTCGGCTCCCGAATTGCTTTTTTTATTTTATTTTAATTTTTATTTACTATCTCTAACTTATTTTAATTACAGCACATTGCAAGACTGTACCTTGACACAGCTCAATTAATATGGAATGGAAATGGAGTTGAAGGAAAAGATGAGATTCAAAAGTTTTGGATAAACTTACCGGTATCTCATCATAATATTACATCGTTAGATGCTCAACCTGTCACCAGTAAGTGTTCTGAAAGTAGCAAATATTAAAATGATTATTTTTGTTGTATCAATAATTACAAACGTCTTGATTATAACTATGTTTATGATTGAATTATTTTAGGTCCAGCAGTTGAAGAACAATTGACTTTTCTAGTCAAAGTGGGTGGCCAAGTAAAATACAGTGACAAAGCTGCTAAGCCATTTAATCAAGTGTTTTTAGTAACAGCCACAGGAGACAAATGGAAGATAGTCAGCGATTGTTTTAGAACGCAAGAATCGTTAGAAAATGTCACCAATTCATAAATTTATTAACAAAAAAAAAATACCTTTTTTACATGATTTATGATAATAAAAATAATTAAATAATTTAACTGTCAAAAATTTTTTTTTATTTTTAAATATTAAGAATGACAGTTCATCAATTATTCATATATTTTAAGTAAATAATATATTTTTATACATCATTTTTTAATAATTTAATATAACCTTAAAGTTGACAAACTTTAACATTTTTTTTAGAATTTTGTAGCAATTAAATTATTAAAAAAAAAATTAATTAAAAAGTTTCACAGATAAAAATTAATAAAAATTACAAGTGAAAATTTTTGAAAGAATTTTTTTATTGTAATTGATTAGTTAAAAAAATTTTTTAAATTGACAGCTGACCGCTAACTTCAGAATTATTAATTTAATCATATTTTTAAATAAAAAAAACTCACATTAATTACCGTACGTTGGGTAATTTCATTACCGACACATTGACAACAATCGATTCAACTCGAACACGCCAAATCATACCAACTTCGATATTGGAGTAAAAAAAAAACAACATTGGATGTCAGATGTTATTGTGCGGAAAATAATATTAAGTAACAATTGTGTGATTAAAAAATTTGCTTGAAATGTCGGGGAAAATTCCTCATCGTGATGTTGGGCCAGCAATTCAATTACTTAGACGACTGGTTCGAGGTGTATGTATTTTATTTATAACCTTAAAATATATTTACTTGAAATATTAATTTTTTTCATTATGTAACGTGATATTTATTTTAAATATTTTGTATAATAATATAACTAATGAATTTATTTATTGATTTAGAGAAAATTCGTTCCTCATTTGAGATTTGCTGATGAACTTGCTGCACGTACTCAACCACCTCCATCGATTCCTGGTGGTCCATTCCACAAAACGTCCAAAGTTTATTACTATACTAGAGATGCTAGACGTTTAGTTACACCACCAGAAGTTCTGGTTACTTCGAAACTGCTTACTGCTGGAGGGTATTCTTCATTTATTATTACTATAAAATATGATACTGAAGTTAGCAGTCAGCTGTCAATTTTAAAAATTTTTTTAACAAATTAATTACAATAAAAAAATACTTCTAAAAATTTTCACTTGTAATTTTTATTAATTTTTACATGTGAAACTTTTTAATTATTTTTTTTTTTCAATAATTTAGTTGTTGGAAAATTCTAAAAAAAATTTTAATTTCTGTCAACTTCAGTGTTATCTATAAAAGTGTCATTGATTCATTTGACGTAGAATTATTTAGGTAAATTTAAAAAAAGTCCTAAGAAAACACATCTAGTGGTACAACCATTTTAAAAATAATCATTAAAGACTTTCGCAGTTGTTTAATAACCTAGATCAATAATCTAGACACCCGTATATTTATAAAATGACTAAAAAATTTGTTATTTTTACTGCAGAAATTTATAAATTAAATTTTTAAATCTTTCAGGTCGGACGTAGCAAAGAAGGAACCAATAAAACCTGTTACTCCAAACAAAGTTTACGATCCTCCTTTTGAAGATCGTCCAAAAATCACTTACCTCGGCTTGACCGACAATGTAGTTGAGATAAAGTAAAATACCAAGTGTTGAATGTAATTATTTAAATGTAGAAAATAAAGAATATTTACAATTAAGACGGATAACCAGTGTGAAATTTTCGAAAAATCGATTTTTTTTTCATATTTCCACAGGTTATACCTTTAAAAATTACATACTAAAATTTTTAATCGATATCTCAAATAGTTTTTGAGTTATAGCTATTTAAAGAGTAGCCGCTCGGCAGTTAGAATAGAATTATTTTATCTTTAAACGCGTTTTTCTCGAAACAGCATTTTTCGAGTTTGCTGCAGTGATTACTCGAAGACAAATGATCCGATCACTACCAAATTTTTTTCTGCATGTTCTGTATATAGTTCTCCATACAATCATCCTCCAGTTTTTTGATCTGATCAAAAATCGAATTTTTGCAGGCCAAAATATTGGGTAAAATTAAACTTTTTTAAAAATTGTATTATTGTACTTTTTTTTTTAGCGCCGTGGAAGATCGCGTGTAACTCGGAAAATATTTAATTTTTTTCTTCAAAAATTTTACTATATGTTCTCAAAATATGTATTAATATACCTTTAAAATTTTAAAACAATTCATACAGGAGTTTTTTTTTATTTTAATTCCAAAAAATGGCTTTTTTCAGGCTGTCATACCAGTTGTGCCCCTTAATATTCTCAAATTTTCAATAATTTCAGCGAATAGTATAAATTTAGAGTTTTCTTTAATTATTTTTCCAACAATAAACAGTTCAGTGATTTTGTATACATACATATACATATATATAGACATTTTTTTTACAAAATTCAACAATTCTCACAACTATTGAAACTGAATTAGCACATTGTCAATCAATATTTAATAAATTAAAAATAAAATGCAATTTTGTAAACACAATTGATATTCGTAGATGGAATGTAAAGTATATTAATAAATATTATATTTTTTTTTAATTCACACGTTAAATAATTTAAATATTTGAATTATAGTGAATATATATATCCCATTAATTTAAAATTAATCGCGTTTCCCGCCGCGATAACATACATTATATACATTAATGAATCGATTAATTAACAGCTTGGCACCAAAACAATAATTAGACACAATAATTTAATATGGAATTTGATTTTGGTAATACTGTATCATGTCATAAGTCTTGGTACGGAAATTCAAGAAACTGTTGCGTATAACATTCAACATAAATATTGCAGCTTCACGATCAGTAGCCAGAGGTGCGAAACGACTGCGTAGTAATTTTATTGTTTGACCACGAAAGCAGGGTAATCCGGTGTCCAACATAAGGGAGACTAGAGAAATAATTGCTTCTTGATAAGGTCTGAAAAATAATTAAAAAAAATAAATTAATATTGAGAAATAAAATTCTGTAGAAAAAATATAAATATAAAATACCTGATGGCTAAGAATGCCTCGACGCAGAGCTCCATAAACCATCGGAATGGAGCTGCTTCCATTTTACCACCCATCACAAGTACCATTTCATCAGTAAGTTTTATATCAGGTTCAAATCCAAGATTTCCTCCTGGTGAACTTTCAAACATGAATCCAAAATCAATGTGAATAATATGACCTTCATCGTCCAACATAATATTTCCATTGTGTCGGTCTTTTATTTGTAATAAATAAGTAATGACACTGTATGCAGCCATTGATTTTATAAAATTACGGCGAGCTGTTTGGAATTCTTTACTCGTCTCAGACCCGTATCTCGCTAAAAAGTATTCGTACATCCCAAAGTCTGTTGTACGTCCCAATTGGTCTCTTGATTTGGCATTAGGTACACATTCTATTACTCCACACTGTTGAAATAATAATAATAGTAGTTTAATATCACATGATAATCTATATTATTAAGAGAATAAAAAAAATTTTGTGGCCAATAAAAATTAAAAATGCAATTTTTATAAATAATTTTTTTGTTAAATAAATTAAAAAAAAATAGTCAACTTTAATGTCATTAAAAATAAATAAAATCACATACCCCTGGAGCAGTAGCGACTACCCGATAAGGAAAGAGGAACAAATTTAATCCAACTTTTTGGAATACATTTTTGCAGATACTAATAACTTGAAGAGCCAGCATATCCTGTCGAACATCATCTCCAACTTTGAATATAGCAGCTTGCCATGTCTCTAATCCAGCACACTTTGTTTCAACTTTGGCATTTGCTGACACAGCCATCGCGATATTTTCCAGTTCTTTTATTCCGTATCGTTGAACTCGGAATCTTGCTAAGAAAGGTGCTTTCGCCGCACTGAAAAAAAAAAATAATAATTTTAAACTATAATTTATCAAACACAGTCAAATAAATTAATAAAATAAAATATACCTCTGCATAGGGTTACCGCTGTTGTAATCAATATCAATCACCATAGCTTCAGGATTCGACGGAAGATAACATCCAGGTTGAACGGATATTTTACGCAGTGCCTTCAAACAAGCTTCACGTCTTTCAGGCCCTTTCGGATAATTCCTTATCTCTCCAGAAATATTTGTAATTTTCTCAAAGAAGTCGAACTCGCGTTCATAAAATTGTTTAGCTGGCCCCGATAATGAGCCCAGAATAGACTTGACTAACCCATCAAGCGTGTCAAAAAGATCTGGATCTTTAATTTGCTTGTCCTCGTCCATATACATATTGGTGTGCATATTCCATATCAATTGATGCGCAACCACCTGCGATCTCTTAGAAATGGCTTTAATAAATTCTATAACGTATCCCATAGTATCGTGTCGAACGGCTTGGACCAGCTGAGGAATGTAAAATAGAACAGCATCGGCCGGATAGCTGCTGAGAACTCTTACAGCGTACTGCGCTGAGATTGGGTGATGAGGAAACTGACGTGAGAAATAAGCGAGTGCTTGAATCGGCGACACCCGAGCCCAAGTCAACATATAAACCAGCTCAGGAGCGTCATTTAAAAGAGTATCCGTCGTGACAAGATACTGAAGAGCTTCAGGAACATGCATAACAGGCACTGGTTTGAGTCTCACCAACCGACAGACTTCTTTGATGATAGTATCAGAATTTTTCAGCCTAACTGGAAGAAAAACTGCTAAAACTGGACTGATGTCCCAAGCAAGACGAGTGCAGTCTCGCCAGCGTTCGTTCATAGACTTAGCTCGCCACTCAGCGATAGAAGCTTCACCTGGGATACTTAACTCCGCTCTACCACCAGGATTATGCCATACAACCAGCAATTCTATTTCAACGGCCAGTAATTCTAGAATCAAGTTACGCTTTTTTATGTAATCTTTGACTATCACGTTACCGTGAAGGATTCTTTTGCTCCGATTGCTTCGTTTTCCCAGTGCGGTGCTGCTGGATGACAAAGGAACTGTGTTAATCCAAGTACTCGACTGCTGTTTCATATCACGTGACGTGGGAGTCAATGAATTCATTGGCGTAGCCGATTCTATAGAGGCTAAATTGGTCTGCTGTTCAATCAGCATTTCAAAGTCTGCTTCTCCGGTCATCATTAAGTACTTCTTGTCACTATGCATTACTTGCCAGAATCGCATCAATGTGACAAGATCCTCACGCATTTGTTCGGGTTCTTGGGTAGGAGTTTGCCGCTCCCGGCAGAAGTAATCCAAACAATTGTAGTAAACTCGCTCACGCAAAACGTTTTTGCTGAGAGATTTCGCAAGCGTGTCACCTTGGAGAAGTAATAATCCACAGCATAGTAGCTTGAAACGGGCTCCGACTGCAGCTATCTGTCGATTCAAATTTGGACCTGTTGATGCCGTACCAACAGTCATGGGTAACGAACGGTGTAAAAGCATGTCGATCATTTCAACTGGTTCTTGACAGCAGTATTTAGCTGTTTCGATCAATTCGATAATAAATGTTATCCAAATTTCATGTGGTTTTACGTAAGGAGGGTTAGGCGCTAATTCACAGCCTTCATAAACTGCCAGAGGATTAACTTCGTCTGTTTCCGGAGAAAATAGACCCATTTTTTTGTCGACGGTGTGTTGCCAAGCTGCTAGCATTTCTTGAAGAAAACGAAGTTTTAAGTCAGGCCGAGCTGTTAAAATCCACTGCCAGCATTCAACTGCGGTTGACATTGCTGTTTGTGTGAATAATTCGGTCTGTGAGCTAGCTACTACGTGAAGTAATCTCCTGTGAAGTCCTGGCATAGAAATTAACAGCGCGGTTGCACGCCACAAAGCACTTTGATGCAAATTGTCGTTGCGACTTTGACAGGTGTGACGAACTGCTGAAATTACACGTTCTATTACGATACTTCTACCTTCATCTGGAGACGTCTCGTTGCTGGGAGATTCTGCACGTGCAAGAGCCAGCATTCCTGTAACTTCACCAGCGTACCACGAACGTCTGGACATCATTGACAGCAGCCAAGAACTGGCACTTTTGTTGTCTCGTCTTTTGTCCAAGGAGTTAGTATTTCCGGGTCCAGTTGAAGGTGTGGCGAGATCGATGAATTCTAGAACAGAATCCGTTGCTAAAGCTAGTCCAGTGTGATGCCACATTCCTGAGGATGGAATCTGGTTGATATACTCTTGTAAATGCGATCTCACGGCGTGTGGAGCCCATTTCATGGCTTCTTGAATTATTTCTTTGCATCTAGCGGCAAAGTCATCGACTATTTTAGCCCTTGCTTCTAATGTGTCCATCAAATGAATATTGTAAGGAGTCCCGGGTATGTGAAGTGTCGGCGTTTCTTCGTTAGGATCCAGCTGAAGCGAAAAAGCCAGCACCTGCAATATATCCAGCATACTCCAGAGTACTCGACAATTCCATAGAAGATGAGGAAAAGCGTCGACGAGCGCGCTTAAATATTTATCAGCAACTCGTCTAATTTGTTTGTGAACATGATTGAAATTGACTAGAAGAAATTGTGCATGATTTTCAAGTTCACGTTCACGTTTTTCATCCTTTGGTTTCTTTTGCATCACATCTTTGAATTTAGCGAATACTGAATCACCTACGCTGCATATACATTGCCACATTCCACTCTTATCTTTTTGTAAGTCTGAATCACTCAGATACTCCATTATTGGTTGCAAACTTGGATCAGGACTGTTACCGACTCTCAGTGTCTCGACCCAATATACAGATAACAAATATGTTATCTGAGCAAACTGCATTTTAGCGACATAAGCCGCGACATCGCTGGATCTAATACTCATCCTTAAAATCTGATTACGTAAATCCTGAAGCTCACTTATTGATACACTTTCATTTCGTACAGCCGATGTGTATTGCAGTTCTCGCATTTCCAATTTAGCGTTTGTTTTGGCAATTAAGTACGGAGACTTTATTGAAATTTCCTTCACTCCCTCGTACCATTCGGTTGGCCACACTCTAGTGGAACTTGGTTCTACCGGTACAAAGCCAAATACCACGCAGTACAGCCAGAAATCTTTGAATAATTTCAAAACTCGTGGATCTGGTTGTCTTATTGGTGGTAATAAATAAAAAAATTCAAATTGTTGAAAAAATATTTTCATTTTTTTTTTTTTTTTTTTTTTTTTTTTTTATATTAATTATTCTTGTATTTAAATGTGGTAAATTTTATTGACAGATAAAGAAAGACACAAAGGATTAAAAAAAAGCAGCTCTGAATTCTGCATTCTTAGTCTCCCACTCCAGAGCATTGATATCGATTTGACAATCGACTGAAACGTGAGGTCATGAGAATTGATAAAAAAATTAATGACCAGGTGATAATAAATTAAATTTATTATTTATTCACCTAAAATAAATAACCCAAAATAAATATTAACAGATAAATAAATAAAGATGGGAAAATAAAAACGTTAACACAGTAAAAATCAATAGAACAACCCCATCGTCAGGGCGGAGGGCAGATGAAAGAGGGTGGGGACCAGAAATATCTTCTCTCTTCATTGAATCAATGTCATCCTCAAACTTTTAAAAACACTGTCAAATAAATAGACTGGTTGCTTCAATTGAACATACCTAGGTATACTCTTTATGTCAAGGATAATTATAAATGATAATTACTCACCAAACATACTGCTTTTATGATAACTTGAGGCCTTTGTACAAATGCAATTGGGTCGAAGGGTGCACCAGCTTTTCCACCACCGTACGCTCCACCACCGTCCATCTTAGAGCGACTGAGCTGAGCTGAAAATTCAAAGCTCTCGAGGTTAATAAACGCGCACGCGCAAAATTATCATTATCATTATTTTTATTATTATATTTATCAAATATATATATATATATATATATATATATATATATATATCAAATTTATATCTCGCGTTTTCTAAGTACTCAAGAATCGCGTCTGCTCGACTCTCATCTACTTTATGCTTCATGTACTCGACGTCTATTCCCTGTTCCAGTCATCTAATTTTAATTATATTAAAATTAGATAATTTTTTACAATTTTTAATTTTTTTTTTAAGTAAATCAAAATTTTGAAAAATTGCACTTGTAATTTTTTTTATTTTATATGTGTGCAATTTGTTTTTTTATTTTAGTTTGTGAGAAAAATTTAAATAATTGTGACATTGAAATTGGCAGACACTTTACAATTTTATGAAAATTAAAGTAGCAGATATTTAATAATTTTTTTAAGAAATAAATTAATACAAAAAAAAAATGACATGTAGAAATTTTAAAAAATTAAAAACGCAATTTTTTTTAAATAATTTTTTTTGCTAAATAAAATTAAAAAATTGTGAACTGCTAACTTTAATGTCATTACAATTTTTTGATTTTTCTTACATAAATTATTCTTAAAAAAATTACATTTATAATTTTTTAGATAATACTTAAGTTAGCCGACGTTTTTAATATTTTTTCATTTAATAAATTGGAATAAAAAAAAATTTTTCAAAAATTACACTTGAAGTTTTTTACAAGTAAAATTTTTTGAATAAAAAAAATTATAAAAATTTTCAAATGTCAGTTAATTAAATTTTGATATTTTTTAGAACTTCTAAATAAATTTTAAATTCTATAATTTATTAATTAAAAAATTTCTAAAAATTATCAGATATCTCAATTTCAGTACCATAAAAAATTGTCTGTCAATATCAATATCATCTAATTTTAATAAAATGTCATGTCAACCCAAACTATCTTGACAATTCTGACATACAAAATTTTCTATGACATTTAATTTAGCTGTCACTTGACAATTTTTTAATTTTCTTTAACAAAAAAATTTGTTCTAAAAAATTGCATTTTTAATTTTATTAAATTTCTACACGTCCATTTTTTTAATAATTTTTTTTGGCAATAATTTATTTATTAAAGAAAATTAAAAAAATTGTCAAGTGACAGCTAAATTTTCTTCAATGAAAAATTAAATTAATCACGACAGTTTTAATGATTAAATTGTTATTGACCGTTACAATGCTAATTGATTTTTCCGAGGACTCTTCAGCCAGTAATTTCAAGATTTGACAGCTCGATGACATCTACTAATTTTATTGACATATTAAAATTATTTCACAACTAAAATATAAAATTTGACTCTAATAATCACAATTATTAATTGACATTACTAAAAAACATAATTATATAAAAATTACTAATACCACAAAAAACTTACGTGCTCTTGAATGTAAACACCGGATGAGATGTCTTTTTTTTCCCAGCAGTCTTGTTCCTCCCAAATAATTTACCAACGCCACCTAGTAGCAAAAAAAAGCTTCTCTAATTCACCGAGGTGAAATATGGCGCTTCAATATTTCAAATACAGGATGTTTGCTCTAGCGTTAAAAATCTGAACTAATTTTTGATTCTTGACAAATTTTGCCTCCAAAAAATAAGATGACTCATCGACTAACCGGTTAATTATTGAGACAGGACTGTATTTATAAAACCATCTGTCAAAAAATAATTATCTTGACAATTAAAATCATAAAAAAATTAATTTAACTTTTTAGATTAGATACTTGAAGGCAATCCCATTGGTCAGCAAAGAATTAAGAAAAAAAACAACAAAGCTGCCGGGCCAATCAGGCCGGACGTTCACAAGAAACAGGAGAGAAGAATAATGATTAAAATTAAGGTAGCCGACATTCAAAAATTTTATTGAAAAATTATTTTTAAAAAATAACACTGAAGTTGACAGATATTAAAAATTTTTTTTAGATTTTTATAGCAATTAAATTCTTAAAAATTACAAGTGAAAGTTTTTAGAAGCATTTTTTTATTGTAATTAATTTGTTGAAAAAATTTTTAAAATTGACAGCTGACCGCTAACTTCAGTATTATTAAAAAAAAATTAAAAGAAAAAATTTCACATGTAGAAAATTAAAAAAATTACACATAAAATTTTTAAAAAATATTTTTTTGTTATAATTGAATAAAACAAAAATAATTTAAAAATTGAAAACGTCAGCTAACTTTAGTATTATAAAAAATGACATTCAAGTTAGTTGTCACTTGACAATTTTTTAATTTTATTTAAAAAAAAAATTTGTTCCAAAAAATTGCATTTTTTATTTTTTGAAATTTCTAAATCTCAATTTTTTTTTTTTTGCCATAATTTATTTTTTATAAAATTTAAAAAATTATCAAATATGTGCTACATTACAAAAAAATTAGCGCCATAGTACAGTGTAATATAAATGTGACGTGTGTACACATATGAAAAATAAGTGTGAGTGTCGTCCATCTTTACTTACTTAATTTATATATTTATATTTTAATTTTATATAAGTAGTCAGTTTGAGTTTTGAGTTAAAGTGTTGGTTGTTATTCGTAGCTCGTAGTGTGTCTTGTCCTTGTCATTGCTGGTAGCTGAGAGTTGGATCTAATGGCATATAGTTTCATCTTTATCACTGTCTTTGTTTTAACTTTTCAGATTTATATACATATATTTTGAGCTTGGCTGGTTTAAAGTGTGTGGGAGAGAAAGAGAGAAGCCGAACTACAAGCTAAAGACTACCAGTACACAAAGAGAATAAGCTACAGTTTAACTGGTGAAAGATCTTGGTCGGCATCGCTCATCGGGGTTGGCGCAGGCGAAATACCACTCTCGACACCGGTAGAATTCACGATAAAAAAAAAAACAGCATTCGAGTAAAAAAATATATTTAATAAGGTATGTTACATATTGCATTGAATTTTTATATAATTAATCATCTGTATCAATATAAATATAGATTATAAAAAAAAGAATAAACATTTATTTTATTTTATTTCATTTAATTAATGTAAAGTATGGTGGGACTTTTTTTTTTTTTTTTTTTTTTTTTTTTTTTTTTCGGA